>CM040833.1:2547500-2552500 GCA_022828995.1 Vimba vimba
AACAATAGCAAAATAAAAGCAAACAGGAAAAAACAATGAGTTTTGATTGCTGGCTCCCATCATGCACTGCAACATGAAGCATTTGTGTGATTATCACCACTGTTGAGATTCATATGTAGATTCTTGATGTCTGTGTGTGATTTTAAAACCTTCAGATTATTAAAGCACTGCTGGAATTATCTACTGTAATGAAAAATGAATGAAGCATTTGTATAATCAGTTTATAATGCTGTGTGAGATCAGTGGATCAGGCCACTACAGGACTGTAATTTCATCATCGAAACATAACCATCAAGACCTGGGCTGCGTTTCCCAAAAGCATCTTAAGCCTAATTTGATCGTAGAACAATTGCAGCAAATGGTCTGTACGATCAAATTATGCTTACGATACTTTCGGGAAACACAGCCCAGGTCATAGTTTCTCTTGCCACAACAAATGTGCTTCATAAACACAGAGCTGGAGCAGCCAGAGAAAAACTAATATTAAAAAGTAAAGTGTCAAGAGCCCAACTAAAGCAGACACTGATCATCATAATGGTGACTGGAAACTAACTAAACTTTATAAATCTTGATAAGAACGTGTGTAGATGTATCACAGAAATAAAGTCAAACTGGTTAATAATAAGTGCAATAATGTGTAACGGCTCGAAGTCTGTAGTTCTCGTGTTTCTCTTTTTTCTGTTCTTGTTGTTTATCGATGGAAGCTTGTTTCCGCCACAGAATAAAACATTTTAAAAGATAATTGCAACTTTTTATCTCACAATTGCGAGTTTACATCTCAGAATTGCGAGATATTAAGTCAGAATTGCGTGAAATAAAGTCGCAATTGCGTCTTATAAGGTCAGAATTCGCAATTGCGACTTTATTTCACGCAATTCTGACTTTATATCTCGCAATTCTGACTTTATAACACATAATTACGAGTTTATATCTCGCAATTCTGACATCTTTTCTCAGAATTGTGAGATATAAAGTCACAATTCTAAGGAAAGAAAAGACAGACCTTTTTTTTCTTTTTTCCTCAGAATAGTTTATATCTCACAATTCTGACTTTATAACACGCAATTGCGTATTATAAAGTCAAAATTGTGAGATATAAACACGCAATTCTGAGAAAAAAAGGCAGAATTTCAAGCATATTTCTCACAATTGCGAGTTTATATCACACAATTCTGACTTTATAACCTGCAATTGCGACTTTATATCATGTAATTCTGAGATTAAAAAGTCGCAATTACCTTTTTTATTTTTCACTCTGTGGCGGAAACAAGCTTCCATATTCCTTCAGTGATTCTGCTTATTAACATCAGGTATCTTCAATAACTTAATTACCGTAAAACTTCAAATAATAGCCGAGTCCCAAATAGACGCCTGTCTCTTTTACACGCCTGGTGTGGCTACAGGTTTGGATAAATAAAGGCCGGTCTCTAATAGAGGCCCGGTCTGTTTTTTCGTTTCGGGTTGAATTTAATCTTCTAAAACCCGTCAGATCGTCTGTTTAAGCCAGTTCTATGGTGCAGATTGCGCACGCAAGAGAGCCCTGCGCATCTGGGCGGGAGCTGTTAGCGCAAGCAAGGCAGGCAGAGTTAGCGGAGGCCGGAGAGGGAGAAGTGGAGGAGAGCGACGAGGAGGAGGAATTCGCCAATGAACTTGTAGTTGAGGATCGCGCACACCGTACGAGAAGCGCAGCGCCGCGTCGCGTCTATGACAGCTCGAGGTATCGCACACCGGACGCGCACTTTGTCAGTTTATGGCCAGCAATATAGTTATGTTTAAGGATATTATGGAATTAAGATCATGTCTGTACTATGTTATGATTGTACTGTACAATTAAATAGAATCGTTGCTTAGTCTGCAGTCTGAACGCTTTACCTCAGAGCGTCCGTTAACTGAATTAATTGAGAATATCACCTGAAAAACATCAGCAATTTTCATTCAAGCAGCTGATTTCTGTAAATTAATGTAAAACTGAATGTATATTGCAGCACAGGGTGAAGTCAGTATATAGGCTACATTAACGACGATTTGAGGCAATGTACACTCATAGAGAATAATGTGTTCGAATTTTAAAGACGTGGCGCTGCACTTCTCGTCTGGTGTACGACCCCCAGACATACGGAAATATAGTAGGCTAATTCTGACATTAACTGATTTGTTAAACACAAACACAGATTTGATAACCTCCTGTCATGCTCATCTCAACACTAAATTAAAGGTCTGTCTCATATAGACGCCTGTCTCAAATACAAGCCGGTGCAGTTCAGCGATTTGGGAAAATAAAAGCCTGGGCTATTATTTGAAGTTTTACGGTAATCACTTAAGTATCTCATTAACTTCACTGCTTCAGTGTTAATTTTAACACCCTGTAGTTGGACACATATATATACACTGAGTACTCTGGAAATACTCAGGACTCTGAAATAGGAGTAAATTAGTTCCTCCAAAAGAGCTAAAATCGTTCCTAGTTCCTGCGGTGCGAACGCCGCTTATAAAGCTAATGCATTCACACTGAGCCATGGCCAAGCACACTAGAGTTGGCTACTATCTAGGGCTTTTTGTTGGCACTGTGCTTTCAGTCCAGTTCGGGTTTGTTTAGCCTTTTTGCCGCTTGAGTAACAAGCTCATGAAATGCTGTAACCCAACATAAGAGCTCGGGGTTTGAGTACACAGGCATGACAGGTCCTTTAGAGCACTTTAAATCCGTAGAAATACAGAATTTATACCCTTTAGCTCAAGCCCTGTGTGTGTGTGTGTGTGTTTCCTCTCAGCTGGATATCTGGCCTCCCACAAACATCCATCTCTGGCTCATTCACTTCTCACATCTTACATGAGTTTCGCTGGCTTATGAGGTGTGAGTGTGTTTATTCAGTGTTGTGGTGTTTGATGGAGCTGTCTGCTGACATTTTCACTTGAATATGTCCTAATACAAATTCTTGATGTTGTTTCAGGCTCTACTAGAACAGGTTTTCCTGCTTGAATGTTGATTATTTTCCTCATATTCTCCATTGTTGCGGCTCCTCTCTTCCCAGTCTGTCAGTAACGCTCTGTTTACTTCCTGTCTCTATGAAGCCCCTCCTTCTGAAAAGCACACTGTGCTCTGATTGGTCGGCTGGATCAGTGTGTTGTGATTGGTCGAGCGCTTCGAGTGTGTTTGGGAAATGTCCCGCCCCTTCCCATAACCGCCAGTTTAACACACTACTAACTAACTCAACCAGGCCCCGCCCCTTTATTCTGCGCATTAATTATTATAATGAGGAATATTGTGACGTGTTCGTTCCCGGCAGAAACTCAAGACTACAATGGAGGCGTTTCAGGAGTTCAGAAACACTGACACTGATATAGAGAAGAACTGTGAGACTTTGCAGAGATTTTTCATGATCAAACAGCAACATTACACACTGAAGACAGATGAAGATGAAAGCATGATTGGTCGTCTTCAGTTCTTTCACAGACTTGTTTTCCTGGAGTGTAAGTCTCGTATAGACAGACTGTCTGCATTTAATAAATAAATTGTCTGATTGACATGTAAAGTAGCCAACCACCATTCTTTTTTTTTTTTTTTCCTGTGCATTTAGGAATGGGTTTATCTAAATTTGTTGCTACCACAAAAAAAGATTGGCATGAAAAAAAGAAAAAAAACATTCAAGTAAGTGCACAGCAAAGTCAATCCACGGCACAGATGCTGACGCTTCCCTTTTATTTTTATTTTTATTTTTACTTTTATGGCGGGTAGAAAATGCTAAGCCGACAGAGTGTGTTTTCCTCACAGCTGGCTCGGGTCTTTGAATGAGAACGTGTGAAGGGATGAAAATGTGATTTGCTTTTATGTAAACACTGTTTATAAATGTGCAGTAAAGCTGCAGTCTACTTCTCAAATGACTTTTTTATACTTTCATATTGTTCCTGTATGCATCATACTTATCCTTAAATAACATTTCAGTTTTTGGGTAATAAATTACTCATTATTTATATATTAGAGTACTTGAGTACCAGAATAAATTAAATATACTCTACGGTACCGATCAAAAGTTTAGAATTAAGGATTTATTTAATTTGATAATTAATTAATTTATATCATTGCATTGCACTAATTTTATTAATTAATTTTATAATTCATTGATTTTATTACATTGCATTCATTTTATTATTAATTAATTTTATAACTGATTAATTGTATTACATTGCATTAATTTGATTATAAATTAATTGTATTATAAATTAATTTATTGTATTGCATTATATTAATTTTATTATTAATTAATTTGATACTTCATTGATTTTATTACATTGCATTGCATTGCATTAAGTTTTATTATAAATTAGTTTTATTATTAATTAATTTATGGCATTGCACTAATTGTATTATTAATTAATTTATAATTCATTAATTTTATTACATTGCATTCATTTTTTTATTAATTCATTAATTTATTGCATTGCATTAATTAATTTGATACTTCATTGATTTTATTATATTGCATTGCATTAATTTTATTATTAATTAATTAATTAATTTATTGCATTGTATTAATTAATTTGATACTTCATTGATTTTATTACATTGCATTGCATTATTTTATAATTTTATAATTGTATTACATTGCATTAATTTGATTATAAATTAATTGTATTAATTTATTGCATTGCATTGCATTAATTTTATTATTAATTTGGTACTTCATTGATTTTATTTCATTGCATTGCATTAATTTTATTATTAATTAATTTCATAATTAGTTAATTTTCTTGCATTGCACCTGTGCACTAAATTGTGTTAAACCAGCCAACCAGATCAAAGCTGCCGATTTCAGCCAACTCTCGTCATTTCTGTGTTTAATATGCACTAGACGTCATATTTTCCCTCTTTCACCTGAGCTGAGCGAGTGGAGGATGAGATCTGATCGATGAGGGCGACAAACTGCGCCACCCACTTTCATCCTTCCATTTTCTGAAGGAAATTCCAAAATATGAGATTATTAGAGGTCAGCGCTTGCGTTTGT
>CM040833.1:2555000-2580000 GCA_022828995.1 Vimba vimba
GTTGACCTAAATTATTATCTAATTATGTTCTTGAATTTAACAGCTGACAGATATTCAACATAATTCATGTGTGAGACAGTCTAACAGAAGGACGGACAAAACCAGTCAAATATCAACTGAGTTCTGCTCATATTTCATTACCATTTTCTAAACTATAGCGAATAAACTGTGATAAAGTGAGAGATGTTGAAGGCATCTGAATAAATGTTGGTTTGACTGTATCTCATCTGTAATATCGTGAGCCGATACTGTGGAAATAACTCACTGTCATAACACTGCGTAATAGATGACATGGATTCATGTGCTAATTCAGCATAATCATTTAATTGATTAATCACGGTCGCGCTTATTTGTGTTTTGACAATAGATGAACGTTCCAGCAAAGGGAATTCATTCATAAGAGAGCAGATTCATGTGAAGACGCCTCTGATGATCAGTTATTCCCGTTAACGACTCATTCATCACGCTGTTTCTCCGGGTTAGCATGATCTCCGCCTCGGTTTATCAGCGTTGTGTCTGCAGGGTTCACACACACACACACACCGGCCGATTACGACTCTTCATAGATGCTCAGGGAAAACCAAGACATTTCAGATGCACTAATCTCAATTCTAATCATGCATCTGTATTTTGCAACCCACTGTTTACACTACAAAGTGCACTAGTACACGAATCGGGACGCACTTTAAGTGTCGATCTGTGCATGTACAAATATTACAAACGACCCCATCGCACTACAGATTAAGAGCAACTTTTTTTTAGCTGCCATGGTAATTAATGTTGAATTTTAAGGTAATTAATTCAGCATCCATTAGTAATTCAGCATCCATTAGTATCTTAAAGTAATTTGGCTTGTTATTAATTAATTTTCTGTGTATGCACAGAAAGATACAATTTTAAGTGCAAGCTTTTTGCATGTTATACAAGTATGCAAATCGAGAGACGGCGTGTGTGTGTGTTCATGGACATGTTTGGTGTAATTTTTGCAAAAGTATCTTTTGCTGTTGTAACTAAAGTCATTCATTTCGTGCATGTAAACAGTTTGCATTTAAGAGGCTTAATGGATAAAGATGCCATTTTGAGTGGATGCTTTTAGTAAGCTATACATTAAGAATGCAAACCACGCATGCTTGGCCACTTCAATGCCAGTGGGTGGATTGTTGTACATACTTAATGTGTGTCCTTGTGTTACTGTGGCTCAGTACACAAGGCGATTATTTATTTATTTATTTATTTTAAATATCTGTCATTAAAGCTGCAGTCCGTAACTTTTTTGAGTTAAAAATGATCCAAAATAAATGTTTGATCAAGTACATGACCAGCCAGTGTTCAGAACTCTCTGCTTGCCGTAGCTCGATTCACAGCGGTAAGCTTGTTGTAATAATGTTTTTAATTCCAGTGGTACTGGTGGATCTCAGTGGGAAATTCAAGCATGTCTTTGCGTCATTACGTCACATCTCAATATAGCCGACTAGCCGAGACTCTTCTTTATGTGCACAAAGAAGAGTCTCGGCTAGTCGGCTATATTGAGTGTGAGGATGTTGGAGGTGGAGATTTATAGCCTTTTCTCACAGCACTTGATATACAGTACCAGTCAAAAGTTTGGAAACAGTACTATTTTTAATGTTTTTGAAAGAAGTCTCTTATGCTCATCAAGCCTGCAGTTAAAAAAAAAAAAAAAAAAAAAAAAAAAAAAACAGTAATATTATGAAATATTATTACAATTTAAAATAATGGTTCTCTTTTTTAATATACTTTAAAATGTAATTTATTTTTGTGATGCAAAGCTGAATTTTCATCAGCAAGTACTCCAGTCTTTGGTGTCTTATGATCCTTCAGAAATCATTCTAATATGATGATTTGATACTCAGTTATTATCAATGATGGAAACAGTTGTGCTGTTTAATATATTTTTTTGGAATACTTTTTTCAGGATTCATTGAGGAGTAAAACGTTAACAGCATTTATTCATAAAAACAGCATTTATTCAAAATAAAAACATTTCTAACAATATAAATCGTTACCATCACCTTTTATCAATTTAACGCATTCTTGTTGAATTAAAGTACTAATTTCTTAAAAAAAAAATAGTTATTGTTCCCAAACTTTTGAACGGTAGTGTATATTGTTACAAAAGATTTCTATTCTAAATAAATACAGTTCTTTTTAACTTTTTATTCATCAAATAATCCTGAAAAAAGTATCTCAGGTTATAAAAAAAATATTAAGCAGCACAACTGTTTCCAACATTGATCATAAATCAGCATATTAGAATGATTTCTGAAGGATCATAAGACACCAAAGACTGGAGTACTTGCTGATGAAAATTCAGCTTTGCATCACAAAAATAAATTACATTTTAAAGTATATTAAAAAAGAGAACCATTATTTTAAATTGTAATAATATTTCATAATATTACTGTTTTTTTTTTTTTTTTTTTTTTTTTTTTTTTAACTGCAGGCTTGATGAGCATAAGAGACTTCTTTCAAAAGCATTAAAAATAGTACTGTTTCCAAACTTTTGACTGGTACTGTAATTAAAATTTAATGGCGGATCCAGAAAGGTTCAAACGACAATCACCAACTGGAGATTCACCCGTTGTAAAACGAGAAAGACTTCGTACTTAGGACAAAAAAAGAGACTGCGACCGGCCCATGCGAAAACAAGGATAATATCGGAAGGGCTTTAAATGTAGTCACGCAATGCTGATGTTGTTAACATTAACAATTTGAGAACAACGTATAATTTGCACGCTTTGACGTGATATGATAAGCGATCATTAGATTTAATCAGTGAGATTCACTGCAAGGCTTTTTTCCCTGAGTTGGTCAGAACAAAAGTGGATGTTACTTGTTCAGTCGACATTTCCCGGTGAAAACTCTTATGTTGGTCACACTTCCCAAAAGTATAATCTGTGATTGCGAATGATCCACACCGGCGGCGACTGACAGCCGCACATTCTCCTCAAAACACCGGATTCATCCGCGCTGTGCCGTGCCGACGCACAACCCACGTAAAGCTGATCATTCTGCGAATAACTGCAATTGCAGATTTCAAACAGAGATGGAGACAAAGAGGAAAAACTGCGACTGCAGCTTTAAAGTATAGATATAAATAGATAATGTATAGATATGTTGTTACTCGTGTAGCTGAATGTGTGTCTCATAATCTTGAATGAGAATAAGTTCCTCTCGCAGCATCTCTTCTCTTCTCTGATGATGTGGGCGGGGCATCCTGTCACTCACATGAGATCAGCCAATAGCAAACCACAATCATCCAATCAATTCCACACAGACAAAATCAAGCCCCGCCCACATTCGTTCTTGTTCCAGAAGCGTTTCACTCGGATATATGACACAATAGAGAAGAAAAGACTAGTGTGTTATTTAATATAATTATTTAATTTAATTTAGCACTTGGGTTCTGATTTTGTCTCTGTCATTGTTTTTCTCTGTTAAATTTCTTCCGAGACGGTATCTAGACATAATTTTGTGTGTATGTGTCTGTTCAAGGGCAAGGAAACATGAAAGAGGAATCAATTCAGTGTTCTGAAACGCGTCTCTCTCTCTCTCTCTCTCTCTCTCTCTCTCTCTCTCTCTCTCTCTCTCTCTCTCTCTCTCTCTCTCTCTCTCTCTCTCTCAGAGGACGGTTATGAGCAGTTTCGCGTGGCGGAGAAGTCTCACGGCAGCTGGATGAAGCTCTACATGGATGGAAACACATCCGAGGTCCTGAGCAACATGGGGAAGAAGGTCCTGAAACAGTATCTGGAGGCGCTGAAGGCCATGAGTTCGGCTCTGAGCAAACAGCTGGGCAAATACGACATGTACTCCATGATCATGGGCATGATCCTCATCCTGCAGGTCAGAGCAGCTTCACCCTGAGACGCCACGCCACATTTCAGCTCTAGGGGTGTAGCGATCCCTCATGTCACAATTCAACACACATCACGATACTGAACTCACCAGACCATATTATTGTCATACTCCAAGACATATGATAAAAGGTTGATTAAAATGTTGAATTTGATATTTCATTGTGTGTGTAAATGAATAGTCTTGGACTTGGTGCTGGAAACCCAAAGCACAGGACGATAGAGACACTGTAGGTAATGTAGTACTGACACTAAAACTCTGAAAACTTGAATTTTTTTTTTCACGAACAGTCATTTTTATTTTGGGTGAACTATACACAATACATATTGATGCATTTTTGTATTGCGATATATGGTGACACGCTATATTGTTACACCCCTATTCAACTTCAGCGGTGGGGATTTCTCTTCAGGTTATGGCCGATTCCATCACGTGTATTTCTTACCGGAAACTGAAGCATTTAACACTTCGTAGAACTCATTTCCTGGTGCAAAGGCTTGAATTTGGAAGGTGTGTGTTACGTGTCGCTTACAAATTGCATGTGAAAACAGTTATAGCTGGTGAGCAGAAGAGACATCTTTTAAAAACATTAAAAGTCTCACAGATCCAACACTTCTGACTGGTAGTGTGTGTGTTGGGTTCCTCTCCTCCCATCGGCCCAGGATTCGCAGGTGTCCAGTGTCGTGACGGAGGATTACTGTAGGACTGCATCCTCTCGTCTGATTCACACCCTCACCCTGCCAGCTCATTATGAGCTTAATTACTCCCTCTCTTCTCTCTAATTAACAATAACGAGCTTGCACGCCCTCACAGCGGAGCTCAGATCTCCAGAGCTCATTCCTTCAGCCTGATTTACACTCTTTCTGTTTCCTAAAGTCAACATTGGATCAAACTGACCCTGTTTGCCGTCTTAACACATGTTCCTGATGTTTTCCTGCATGATTCATCAATACAATTCATCAACATCTGATAAACGACTGCGGGGACACAGACACATAGAGAACAGCAGTTTAAATTGTGATATTTCACTATATTTTTACTGTATTTTTGTGAACATAAATGCAGCTTAGGTGAGCAGAAGAGTTTTCTTTTTCAAATTTAGACTTTATGGATGCAATTCGTCCATCCATCCATCCCATATTATGCCATCCATCCATCCATTCATCCCACATTATGCCATCCATCCATCCCATAATATGCCATCCATCCATCCATTCATCCCATATTATTCCATCCATCCCATATTATGCCATCCATCCATCCCATATTATTCCATCCATCCATCCCATATTATTCCATCCATCCATCCCATATTATGCCGTCCATTCATTCATCCCACGTTATTACATCCATCCATCCCATATTATGCCATCCATCCATCCCATATTATGCCATTGTAAGCCCATCTATTGGTCCAATGAGGGTTTCCAATAATACGGGGAATGTTTCTCTGCGTATTACTTGTCTTTCCTTTTCGAAACACAACAAGATTAAATGCAATATATTTTCTCACATGTATTGACTCGTTATTTCATCCGACTCCATAAATGAAAAAGATTTTAATGATGTCTGTGCATCATTAAAGTGAATGAATATTTGATTATTCTTTTAAACTCTGATTATATTTACCCGCTTAGATCAGGAAACTATATCGCTTTGAGGTCCTCGCAAGGTCTTCGGCACAGTTTCGTCAGTCCCGGTCATCAAAACAGAGGTAATTGGCTAAATATCTGGGATTTGCCATATTCACACGTACACAATCAAAGATATGTAAATATCCCCCTTGGAGTACTCCCTCTGGAACTTAATTCAATCGTTTTACTTTAGGAGAGGTCTTGACCACCATTAAAAGACGTTAGTCGATCAACTTTACTTTTCTTAAAATGGCTTTGGCTTGGCCAAGCTCGTGGCTTGTTCCACGTGCACTTATCTAAAGTAACATTAAATTAGAACAGAGGTAATTAGACGCACCCAAATCTAGGTTGATCAAACAGCTTTTGCTGATTCTAGACGGAAAATAACTCGTCTCTGCATCCAAGTACACTTGAATTTCATACCCGATATTAGTCGTCACTAATCTGACGCAAAATTGTGGAAATATACGAATCCGATAATCTACTTGGGAAAACAATCTCAGAGTCGGTCAGAATAAAATCAAACGTTTACAATTTATTGACCAGGTAATGAAGCAATAATTCAAAATCCAATTCATAAGAATAAAATCATCAGTTAAGTATATCATGACAACAATTCAGAAATAGAGGAATTTGTAGAAATTATTACCTGGCAACCAAAATTACACACAGCGGTTGTGTGGGAAGTCAACCTACAGGTCCTTCTCAATAAATTAGCATATTGTGATAAAGTTCATTATTTTCCATAATGTAATGATAAAAATTAAACTTTCATATATTTTAGATTCATTGTACACCAACTGAAATATTTCTGGTCTTTTATTGTTTTAATACTGATGATTTTGGCATACAGCTCATGAAAACCCAAAATTCCTATCTCAATAAATTAGCATATCATGAAAAGGTTCTCTAAACGAGCTATTAACCTAATCATCTGAATCAACTAATTAACTCTAAACACCTGCAAAAGATTCCTGAGGCTTTTAAAAACTCCCAGCCTGGTTCATATCTCAAAACCGCAATCATGGGTAAGACTGCTGACCAGAAGGCCATCATTGACACCCTCAAGCAAGAGGGTAAGACACAGAAAGAAATTTCTGAACGAATAGGCTGTTCCCAGAGTGCTGTATCAAGGCACCTCAGTGGGAAGTCTGTGGGAAGGAAAAAGTGTGGCAAAAAACGCTGCACAACGAGAAGAGGTGACCGGACCCTGAGGAAGATTGTGGAGAAGGACCGATTCCAGACCTTGGGGGACCTGCGGAAGCAGTGGACTGAGTCTGGAGTAGAAACATCCAGAGCCACCGTGCACAGGCGTGTGCAGGAGATGGGCTACAGGTGCCGCATTCCCCAGGTCAAGCCACTTTTGAACCAGAAACAGCGGCAGAAGCGCCTGACCTGGGCTACAGAGAAGCAGCACTGGACTTTTGGACAAATTTTGCATGTCATTTGGAAATCAAGGTGCCAGAGTCTGGAGGAAGACTGGGGAGAAGGAAATGCCAAAATGCCTGAAGTCCAGTGTCAAGTACCCACAGTCAGTGATGGTCTGGGGTGCCATGTCAGCTGCTGGTGTTGGTCCACTGTGTTTTATCAAGGGCAGGGTCAATGCAGCTAGCTATCAGGAGATTTTGGAGCACTTCATGCTTCCATCTGCTGAAAAGCTTTATGGAGATGAAGATTTCATTTTTCAGCACGACCACTGGTAAATGGTTTACTGACCATGGTATTACTGTGCTCAATTGGCCTGCCAACTCTCCTGACCTGAACCCCATAGAGAATCTGTGGGATATTGTGAAGAGAAAGTTGAGAGACGCAAGACCCAACACTCTGGATGAGCTTAAGGCCGCTATCGAAGCATCCTGGGCCTCCATAACACCTCAGCAGTGCCACAGGCTGATTGCCTCCATGCCACGCCGCATTGAAGCAGTCATTTCTGCAAAAGGATTCCCGACCAAGTATTGAGTGCATAACTGAACATAATTATTTGAAGGTTGACTTTTTTTTGTATTAAAAACACTTTTCTTTTATTGGTCGGATGAAATATGCTAATTTATTGAGATAGGAATTTTGGGTTTTCATGAGCTGTATGCCAAAATCATCAGTATTAAAACAATAAAAGACCAGAAATATTTCAGTTGGTGTGCAATGAATCTAAAATATATGAAAGTTTAATTTTTATCATTACATTATGGAAAATAATGAACTTTATCGCAATATGCTAATTTATTGAGAAGGACCTGTACAGACTCCCCGAACTTTCCTGCTCCCTTTCCTTATAAACCCAGATAATTCAATACTCTTACCAAATGGTGGCGTCTGTCATTATAATTAGATTTTGGTTCCCTATTGAGGGGTTCACACTGTGAGATCAGAATTTGTACTTGAATGGGTTCATGTTTTACATGCAGGAGGTAGTTTGAATGGAGAATCTGGGGGAGGGAAATATCACTTTTTCTCATATTTTATAACTTCTTTTTAGCTTTTCATTATGGTTGGGAGAATGAGACCATTTTACCAGGCGCACTGAGACACTTTAAATGATATCAAACATGCATAGTTACTTCTTGTACATACTCAACATTGCATAGGTTTTCAGTGTATTTCAGGTGAGGAGGAGGAGGGGGATGAAGGGGAGGTAGTGTGTGTGAAGTGTGTGCTGCGTCTCGGAAGTTCCTGTTACATATGCAGGAGATAGTTCAAGTGTTAATTCTCAGGAGGGCCTTTTGTTTCATCGAGGGGTCGATCAGACATACTGGCACCAGCCTTACACCATCCATCCATCCCATATTATGCAATCCGTCCGTCCATCCATCCATCCCATATTATGCCATCCATCCATCCCATATTATGCAATTCGTCCGTCCATCCATCCATCCATCCATCCCATATTATGCCATCCATCCATCCCATATTATGCCTGCCATCCATCCATCCATCCCATATTATGCAATCCGTCCATCCATCCATCATCCATCCATCCCATATTATGCAATCCGTCCATCCATCCATCCATCCTATATTATGCCATCCATCCATCCCATATTATGCAATCCATCCATCCATCCATCCATCCCATATTATGCTTGCCATCCATCCATCCATCCTATATTATGCCATCCATCATCCCATATTATGCAATCTGTCCATCCATCCATCCCATATTATGCCATCCATCCATCCCATATTATGCCATCCGTCCATCCATCCGTCCATCCATCCATCCCATATTATGCAATCTGTCCATCCATCCATCCCATATTATGCCATCCATCCATCCATCCGTCCGTCCATCCATCCATCCATCCATCCATCCATCCATCCATCCATCCATCCCATATTATGCAATCTGTCCATCCATCCATCCCATATTATGCCATCCATCCCATATTATGCCATCCGTCCATCCATCCATCCCATATTATGCAATCTGTCCATCCATCCATCCCATATTATGCCATCCATCCGTCCGTCCATCCATCCATCCATCCATCCATCCATCCATCCATCCATCCCATATTATGCAATCTGTCCATCCATCCATCCCATATTATGCCATCCATCCCATATTATGCCATCCGTCCATCCATCCGTCCCATATTATGCCATCCATCCATCCCATATTATGCAATCCATCCATCCATCCATCCATCCATCCCATATTATGCTTGCCATCCATCCATCCATCCTATATTATGCCATCCATCATCCCATATTATGCAATCTGTCCATCCATCCATCCCATATTATGCCATCCATCCATCCCATATTATGCCATCCGTCCATCCATCCGTCCATCCATCCATCCCATATTATGCAATCTGTCCATCCATCCATCCCATATTATTCCATCCGTCCGTCCATCCATCCATCCATCCATCCATCCATCCATCCATCCATCCATCCCATATTATGCAATCTGTCCATCCATCCATCCCATATTATGCCATCCATCCCATATTATGCAATCTGTCCATCCATCCATCCCATATTATGCCATCCATCCCATATTATGCCATCCGTCCATCCATCCGTCCCATATTATGCAATCCGTCCGTCCATCCATCATCCATCATCCCATATTATGCAATCTGTCCATCCATCCATCCCATATTATGCCATCCATCCATCCCATATTATGCCATCCGTCCATCCATCCGTCCATCCATCCATCACATATTATGCAATCTGTCCATCCATCTATCCCATATTATGCCATCCATCCATCCATCCATCCCATATTATGCCATCCATCCATCCATTCCATATTATGCTATCCATCCATCCATCCCATATTATGCCATCCGTCCATCCATCCGTCCATCCATCCATCCCATATTATGCAATCTGTCCATCCATCCATCCATCCCATATTATGCCATCCATCCATCCCACATTATGCCATCCATCCATCCATTCCATATTATGCCATCCATCATCCATCCATCCCATATTATGCAATCCGTCCGTCCATCCATCCATCCATCCATCCATCCCATATTATGCCTGCCATCCATCCATCCATCATCCATCCATCCCATATTATGCCATCCATCCATCCCATATTATGCCTGCCATCCATCCGTCCATCCATCCATCCATCCCATATTATGCAGTCTGTCCATCCATCCATTCCATATTATGCAATCCGTCCATCCATCCATCCATCCCATATTATGCAGTCTGTCCATCCATCCATTCCATATTATGCCATCCATCCATCCATCCATCCCATATTATGCAATCCGTCCATCCATCCATCCATCCATCCATCCAGCAGTTTAAATTGTGATATTTCACTATATTTTTTAATAAATAAATGCAGCCTAGGTGAGCAAACGAGACTTAATTTTTCAAATGTTATCGACCCCAAACTGTTAGACGTTATGGTGTGTTCTCACCAAACGCGAAGTGTATATTCGCATTGCGTTACTCGCTCTAGATTACTCACGGGATGTTTTTCGCGTCACTCGTGAATAAAAACATCCCGCGAAAAGAAGTGTGTCATCATCATCAACAACAACACAATTTCTTTCTGCCATAATTTTTCCATCATGTCTGAAATAAATGATATTGCTGCTCTGTACTTGTTGTGGAAGTCCCAAATACGGAGGAAAGCCAAACGCTGACGTGTCTGGGTTCAACTCGATGAATTTCACCGTCTTCACGCGAATTTTCCGCTCGAGTTGAAATTTTTCAACTTGCGCGGAAGATGCGACTGAGGCGATTATCGAGCTTTCGCGGCAAACGCGTCGCCCAATTCGTGTATTTGCTTTGACTTTGAATGTAATCTACTCGCGCAAGAAATTAAATTAGCGTTTGGTGTGAATACGCCATTAGAGTATATCAGTATCAGTCATGTCTGACTAGATGATCCTAATTATACAGGATTTTGCTGGTTGTAAGATCTAGACTAGTCGATTTTGAAAATATATACTTATGCACATCCCATTTTAAGGCTTTAAGCTCTGAAAATACAAATCACTGGAGACTCTGCAAATAAACATCTCTTCCAGTCCTCTCTGAGGAACGGAGACTTGGTTTCTGGATGACCTCAAACCTTCTGACATTCTCCAGTCCTGCCTCCCAGTGGACACTGTGTCCTTTAGATCTCATTGACCAGGTGAGGAATCGACTGTTTGAAGACTGTAGTACTTCAATAATGGATTGCACTTAGCAAATACGACTGCTGAACTGCGGCTGGAAAAGGTCTTTAGCTCACACACATATATATATATATATATCATTCTTGAAGATCTCATCTATTCCTGCCGGCCTGGAAGAGAACATCACGACTTATTATTGTGGAATGCTTATTTTATTATACAATGCACTGTCTCTTTAAGAACTGACACTCTTAAACGTACAAGTTTGTTGATTTTCAGCTCGCTTTGCATTGTTACAGTGTGGGTATTATATGTAAATGAACGTTGACTATTTTTCTCTGTCACTTGGGCTGATACATTTTTTTTTTCTTTGTCAGCAAAACTCTGCCAGATTGTGTTAAAACTCCACAGGGAAATTGATTTTTAATGATAGCTCATAAACCTTTAATGTCAGCCCTACTGTGAGGCTGTTAATCGATGAAATTTGCTGGAGCCATTCAGCTTGCATTATTTCAACTTAGTTTTTTATAATAGTAAAATGTTTAACAGTGGAATTTCTAAAAAAAAAACTACATTACCCATGGTTCTTCAGAGAAAATTCCACCAAACAAGCAAAATGTACCAAAATAGCTCTTTAGCTCCGCCCACTTCCATGAAGCACTGCAGTGACATCATCGAATGTCTCTGGACACTCAAAATACTGAAATGTTTGTAGATATTCTATATGTGTATTTTGCATTAAACCCATATTATGCCATCCATCCATCCATCCATCCATCCATCCATCCATCCATCCATCCATCCCATATAATGCAATCCATCTATCCATCCATCCATCCCATATTATACCATCCATCCATCTTTCCATCCATCCCATATTATGCAATCCATCCATCCATCCCATATTATGCAATCCATCCATCCCATATTATGCCATCCATCCATCCCATATTATGCCATCCATCCATCTTTCCATCCATCCCATATTATGCAATCCATCCATCCATCCCATATTATGCCATCCATCATCCATCCATCCATCCATCCATCCATCCATCTATCCATCCATCCCATATTATGCAATCCATCCATCTATCCATCCATCCCATATTATGCAATCCATCCATCCATCCATCCATCCATCCATCCATCCATCCATCCATCCATCCATCCATCCATCCATCCATCCATCCATCCATCCATCCATCCATCCATCCATCCATCCATCCATCCATCCATCCATCCATCCATCCATCCATCCATCCATCCATCCATCCATCCATCCATCCATCCATCCATCCATCCATCCATCCATCCATCCATCCATCCATCCATCCATCCATCCATCCATCCATCCATCCATCCATCCATCCATCCATCCATCCATCCATCCATCCATCCATCCATCCATCCATCCATCCATCCATCCATCCATCCATCCATCCATCCATCCATCCATCCATCCATCCATCCAGATTTGACTCATTTGTACTGCAGAATCTGATTACGCATACATATCAGTGGCAAAATATGAGACTTGTTTTCTTCTTCCATTTAAAAAGTTGATTTTGTTATTTAAAATGCATGATTGTATGGTTAGCATTTTTGTTTTGTAGAATTAAGACCTGAAAACTCTTTCTGAAAACCATAAATGTAAGTTGCTAACGAGACTACAAATAGTGCTGACCACAAAAATCTGAGTTTACATGCTTGATCAATCGAACAACCGATGTGCCAGCTTCACCCGGCATGCTGGGAAAAGGTCCACGCCATAATGAAGTGCACCAATTAGCTTTAGTCACGGTGTTGGACAAAAGGTCAAAATAAACGAGGAAAGAGTTGTGTAAAAGAACCGCAACATCTATTCCTTTCTGAGCAGCGTTCCAGGACTCCGGAGGCTTCAGAAACACTGGGCAATTACAGTTGCTCTGTAATTTTTACACTGGCTGTGTGAGAAAAACACAGACGTGTTCAATTTGGACGGGATTGAAAAACACAAGGTACAGCTGTGAAACAAATCGACCTGACCTCCTCAGGGACGACTAGTCCTGTCCAAATACCTGGAGAAAAAAAAAACAGAGTTAGCTCATAAAACTTCTGTTTTGTTCAAGACAAACATTGAAAATAACACGAATGCAATAATGCAACACACTAACAATGAAAAAAATACCTTTACAGCATTTATTCATTTCTACATGCACTACCGTTCAAAAGAAATGAATACTTTTATTCAGAAAGGATGCATTAATCTGATCAAAAGAGACAGTTTTATAATGTTAAAAAATATTTCTATTTAAAATAAATGCTGTTCTTTTGAACTTTCTTATCAGTCGAAATCTAAAAATGCATCAGTTTCTACAGAAAATATGAAGCAGCACAACTTTTTCAGCATTGATAATAATCATAAATGTTTCTTGAGCATCAAATCATCATATTAGAGTGATTTCTGAAGGATCATGTGACACTGAAGACTGGAGTAATGATGCTGAAAATTCAGCTTTGATCACAGGATTAATTTACACTTTACTAGATATTCACATAGAAAACAGCTGATTTACATTATTATAATATTTCACTGTTTTTACAGTATACATATACATACATCTTCACTATATTTTTGCAGTTTCTATCAGCTGGATTCTTTTATTCTGACCTCCTGCTGAATCTAGTCTCCACGAGCTTTTATCTCGGGCGATTGGCAGTTTGTGTCTTTTCTCCGTTAAATATTAACGCTGCGGATTCTGACCCTCTGAGCTCGACTTCTGAGAGAGAACTGTTTCTGAGGTTTTGTTTTTTTATGTCACTTCTTCACAGCGCAGATGTAACATCCCGCAGAGATGTCATTGAAGACAGCCGTGCCCGAGTGAACCGGATGGGGGACGGGAAAAGAGCGAGTGCTTTTCAAAGCCAGCGTTTGACTGTCGGTGTGTTGTTAGGAGTCGGAGGCAAGGACGCGTCAGTGTGTGTCGTCCTCTAAAGCCCCTTTTATCAGTGATCTCCCAGAGCTTGAGATATTCGTGAGTCATTGCAATGGAAAAAAAGCTGATTGAGGCTTCCTTCTGACACTTGTGTTCCTGAGTGTTTCTTCAGGGTTGTTTGTGAATACATGGAGACAAACACCATCGTTCAATTCCCATAAGCTTTATTGATGTGCAACCCACGCTGACCACCCTTCTGATGAAGAGTGTGTGTTTAAATGAGATTACAGCTGCTGGTTATTTATCTGCATTAGTCAAGTACAGTTGTGTTTGAGAAGGATGAGGTGTGTGTTATATTAACATCCATCTGGGGTGTGTTGGCATATTCAGGACTGAGATGTTATAAGCAATCAGAATCACCCACGGGAAAAACCTGTTTTGCTTTCATGCTCTAAATATTCTGTTTTCTTTTTGTATGCACAAAGACATTGAGATTGTGTATTGACTTAATTTTTTACATAGAATTATTTTTGCTATATAAAACATTTTCAAATGTCAAGATTCATACAAACTGCACAATGTAACGTTCGGCCCTCTAGTGGTTAAAAAACAAAAGTGCATGTATTTTGCGGAAGAACATTGTTGTGGTTGAGCTTCGGCTCTGTGCGGATGAATATGATTCTCCTGCCGATCATAAAACACTCACTATAGGCTTCAGAAATATGACCATTTCAGAAATATTACCAGTTTAGTTTAAGGATCTCAAGCTGAAGATGTTAATGTAGTTTTGCCCGTTAATAGACACGATACTTCCTTGAGAATAAACTCCAGTACAACAACCATAATGAAATATCTTCACGATAGATAACGCTGTACAGTGAACTCTGTTAGAGAGACACAGAACACAGTTTCTCTGTTCAGTAAAACACTCATTCTCCATTTGAGTCATAAACACATTCATCTCTGCGTCGCTTTCACAGCATTTCAAATCCCTCAGTTCTCAATCTCCTAAAGCTGAGCTGATGTTGATTCTTGTTTTATTACGAGCTCATTCTCTCTCCTCCAGCAGACTGTCCTCTGATCCACACACACACACACACACACACACACACACACACACACACACACACACACACACACACACACACACACACACACACAATCTGATGTCGATTCTTGTTTTATTACGAGCTCTGTCTCGTTCTCTTTCCTCCAGCAGACTCTCCTCTGTTCACACTCTCTCACACACTCACACACACACACACACACACACACACACACACACACACACACACACACACACACACACACACACTCACTCACCACTCACTCACTCACTCACTCACTCACTCACTCACACACACACACACACACACACACACACACACACACACACACACACACACACACACACACACACTCTCACTCACTCACTCACACACACACACTCACTCACTCACTCACTCACTCACAAACACACTCACAAACACACACACACTCACTCACACACTCACTCACTCACAAACACACTCACAAACACACACTCACTCACACACACACACAAACACACACACTCACTCTCACTCACACTCACTCACTCACTCACTCACACACTCACACACTCTCACACACACTCACACACTCTCACTCACTCACTCACTCTCACACTCACTCACTCACTCATTGCTATAAGGGATTTCAACAATTTTACTTAAACACCATTTCTTCAAAATCTCCTCTATCGACATCAGCCAATCCAGTGTCTGCAAACCCAGGCGTGCGAAACGAATGACAAGCAGAGAGACTGGCTAAAAACTTTGATTCTTTTTTGTTGTTTACAGGGCCTTGTGTTGTCAGAGTTGTGTGTGTGATTTCTCAGGACAGTTATTTCAGTGATATCTTCCAGGGATATTTTATGAGTGATATTCCCTGAAAATCACTTACAGCAGCTTTAATACCAGCCGCTATCGGTCTCCAATGAGCGTTTGTGATGGCATCACCCAAGACAGATGCTAATATAAACCGAGCCCGTCGTGTGTGTTATCTAAAAGCTCTCTCCCTGCGTCTCAATGTTCACACTATCCATCTTAAACAGTGTGTGAGATTAGAATAAGTGTGTCCCAAAGCACAGTATGTTGAAAAGAGTGTGTCAGAAGTCCTGGATGGTCTACTATTCCCGGTGGATTTTTAAAGTGTGGATCCGTGCTCATTATAACAGCTAATATTACCCACAATCCACTGCGCTTTGGAGGAGGAACTACAAACACGAGTAAAAAGTGTTTAAAAACTACAAAACATGGCGGATATTCGCGACGACGATGAGAGGTTCAGATAAAGGTTTGAGTGACTAATCAAAGTTTAACCTGATAAAAAAAATGTAA
This sequence comes from Vimba vimba, assembly GCA_022828995.1. Lineage (NCBI taxonomy): Eukaryota > Metazoa > Chordata > Actinopteri > Cypriniformes > Leuciscidae > Vimba > Vimba vimba. The sequence continues at coordinate 2,571,407 of CM040833.1, forward strand.
TGTTTAATTTAACGTTATTTGTGTTATATTTAATCTGCAATGACATTGTGGACTTTCATAAAGATCCTTTTGGCCATGCATTTAAATTGCATGAATATGAGGAGAGTCTCTGCATGAATCTCTGCAGATCATCGAGCTTCCGCATTTCTCTCTGATACAATAGGAAATGAAATGTGAAGGATTTAGTCTGTGATAAGATGATTGACAGGCCAGTTTACTGTGATAAGATGATTGACAGGCCAGTTTACTGTGATAAGATGTGACGGAGAGCAACTGTTAGAGACGCAAGTGTATGACGTGATAGTGTGTCCCAAAGCTTGTGTACTCTTCTGCTACACACTCAAAAGTATCTACTTTTTCTTCACAAAAAGAGTTCATACTTTCAGGGCGTAGTATAAGTAGGCGAACTGAGACGCAGCTTCTGTGTTTCTCCGGAGGCTCTCAGATGGAGCAGCGTTTACTGAGCCGTACATCACTGACAAGCTGCACATAACAAACCATCGCAGCTTTCATGCAAATTGCAATTAATCGTCCAGCCCTAGTGTAAACGAATAGTCTTGGACTTGATGCTGGAAACTCAAAGCACAGGACAATAGAGACGCCAGAATAACAATATTCATGATTCTGAAGCTGAAAACACAGAATTATTGTAGACGAATATGCTTGATCTCTGTCACTGACTAGATATATTTAACATAATGTCAGACACTTTTTACTGGTAACATCAGACATTATCAGAACACACAAATATGCATTATTATACATTATATTCAACATTATATATAGTAGTTTAATGTAGTACTGACTAGGGCTTTGACCTTTGCCCAAAAATCATATCGAAGTTTGTTTGTTTAATAATATATTAATATTCAAATATATTTGAATATTCATTCATAATATTTTGAGTATTAAATGTCTTCATTAAGACCCCTCCCCCTCCTCCTCTTCCAGCTTGCCGGGATGTAGTGTTGACAGGTGGGCTCTCATGTCGCTGGTCGTCGAGTGGTGTGTGAGTTTGGTCCTACATATTTTACGCGTCACTTTGTCCTTACTCGTGATTTTTCCCTGTTTCTTTGGGAACCCAAAGTAGCGCCACACGTTGCTTTTCAAATTGTCAGGAGTGTAGATTTCGAACTCGTCGTCAGGCGTGGTTGATGTAGGCGTTGGCGCGGCCATTGTTTTTGGTATACAAAATAGGCGCTAACCAGGACGCTAACGTCACCTACAGGAGCCCAGATGACCAATAATAGCCTTGCTAATGAGCTCGCGATTCAGGCGTGAAAAAGCCTCCGAATCTGAATCGAAAACAACGTTTACAAGCAAACACGTTTAGAAAAATTATGCCCATTACAGGTTCGAATATTAAAGGCTGCCTAATATTCGTTCGAATATCATTATTTTTTTAAATGTTCGAATTATATTCGAATAACGAAGTTCGGAGTCGAAGCCCTAGTACTGACAGTAATTTTTATTTTGGGTGAACTATCCACAATACATATTGTTGCATTTTTGTATTGCGATTTTATTGTGACTCGATATATTGTTCTGCCCCTAGTAAACTGTGATTAGTCGTGCATCCCGTCGTGTGTGTGATCGAAACGCTGCCTGTGTTCCTCCAGGTGCTGCTCCTGCTGGTGCTGGCGATGCCGGAGGCGCTGAGCAGGGATGCGGTGGTGGACGTCCCGTTGGCCTCGTCTCTGCTCTCGCTGCCCTTCTGTCTGCTGTGTGTGCTGGGATCTGCTCTTCATGTGCTGGTGTGCACGTCTGCCGGCGGCTCGTGTTTCCTCTGCTCTCTGCCCTGGCTCCTGGTGTTCAGCGTTATCCTCTTCTCCTCCGCATTCATGTGTGCGCTCGGCGCCATGGCCATGAGGAGGATTCCCAGCAGCAACAAGACCCCTGCAAAGGTGAGCGGACAGGAACGTTTCTGCGGCACTAACATCGCCAAATGTCTTCCATTGTACATGAGGCACAATTGCGTGTTATAAAGTCATAATTGTGTGATATAAAGTCGCAATTGTGTTATAAAGTCAGAATTGTGTTATAAAGTCAGAATTGTATGATAGAAAGTCAGAATTGCGTGTTATAAAGTCAGAATTGTGTGTTATAAAGTCAGAATTGTGTGTTATAAAGTCAGAATTGTGTTATAAAGTCAGAATTGTGATATAAAGTCAGAATTGCGTGATATAAAGTCACAATTCTGACTTTTTCTTGCAATTCTGACTTTATAACACACAATTCTGACTCTGATGAACACTCAATCTGATATATATATTGTGATATTGCATCTAATCCACTAGGGCTGGGTATCGATTCAGATGTTCCGATTCGATTCTCTATTTGGTTTTTGATTCTAAATTCGATTTCGATTCTCGATTCAACTCGATGAATATAGATTTAATACAAATCCTATATTTATTTAAAAAAAAAACAGTGAACATAAATTTAGAAGTGATTACAAACCTGTATATATCAAACCTTTTTTATTTTAGGTACACTTGGGAACATTAAAACAGAAGCCAACTCTATAACTTATCGGTTTAGGCAGGCTTTTTATGTGATTAAATGTTTGTTGCTCTACTGGTTTTATTGTTTAATGTCATTGCTTTTATGGACTTTTTAAGGTGTCCTTGAGTGCCATGAAAGGCGCCTATAAATAAAATGTATTATTATTATTATATTTCAAATGCATACAGAGAATAGACAGGATTTTGATGCAAGATGAAAAATTGATGCTGAAAATTGTCAGAACAGTCGCATGTCTTTATCAAACAGAGTCAGGTTATTTTATGTTTAAGAGAAAACACACATTAAATCTCACGGCATTAGCATTAACATGGAGGCTGAACAGTGGAGGAAAACTAATACTGGCTTTTGGGTGATAGATAAATAAATATGGAAAAAAAATTGATTCGTGGCCTTTCGTGCCCACTTCATCTGTGCTAATGTCCTCAAACGATGGAGCAAGTGTCCGAGTCTCCAGCTTTAATCCCGCTGACGTCGACAAACAAACAGAGCCGTGTTTTGCCATCTTGTTGACACTCGTCAGAGAAGTCGACCTGTGAGCGTGTGTCTTGTACTCCTCCACACACACTTTAGCCTGCGAAGGTTTCCGCGCTTCTGAAGCTTCATGTCTCTGGAGGGCCGAGTTTGAGTTTCAGAGTTTTTCATTTTGCTCTAAACACCAAAAACAAGTCCTGACTGAGGATTTCTCCTCCACAGTTCATCCAAGGATGAGTTCACAGAGTCTATTTTGGTGTGTTTGGATAGACAGGCTTTGCTGTGTTCTTCCTCGTGTGTGAACAGGACCTGATGTCAGAAGATGGCTTTGTAAATAAGCCTGTTTAGGAAGTCAGGATGATACTAAACAAAATTGGGTCTGGAAGATTTTTAAAAAAAATGTAAAGAAGTCGTCTCACCAATGCTGCATTTATTTGATCAGAAATACTGTAAAAGTATAGTGAAATTTCATTAATCTCATTTATATAGCACATTTAATGCAATAGCTGTTGCCCAAAGTGCTTCACAATCACTAAAAACACAGAAATAAGAGGAGTACACAGAGAGAAATATTACAATTAGTGCTGTCGTGCGATTTAAAAAAAAGTAACTAATTAATCACATTTTTCTGTAATTAATCGCGATTTTTGTAATTGTAATAATTTCACGTTTAATCTCCTAATTAACGTAGAAACAACATAGTTGGAAATATATATATATATATATGTCACAGTCTTCACTGCATATATTATAAATTAAATATAATTTAATTTTGATTAAAGCTACAAAAGTTATTCAGCCAAGAGCAGTGAGTGATTTTCTCTTTTTCTTTTCTTTGATTAACATTAATGACAGGCATCAGCAGGTTTATTAGGGTTTAATATATTAATTATATGGATTATTTTCCTAAAAATCTTCATTTGTGTCTCACTGGTTTATTAGGCCGTTTGTGTTTTTCTGAGTAAATGATGGGAGCATTTTCATTTTTTGAGTGAACTATCCCTTTAATAAAAACTCCACTTAATAATGCATATCTGATTTGAGGCTCTGAAACAGCAGAGACAGGGAAAGTTTTCCGAGAGATTTACTCCCAGAGTTAATGAGATAAGAAGAGGACACATCTGTTAATTAATTATCTCTCTCTCTCAATTCAATTCAATTCAAAGGGGCTTTATTGGCATGAAAGTTTTTGTAACAATGTTGCCAAAGCATATACAAAATATACAAATAAAATATATACGTAATATATATAAACATAATAAAACAGTTATATGAACAATAAAAAAATTAAATAAAAACAAACATATAGTAATGTTCTTATATAGTAAAAACTTTACTATAGTATAAGTTATGAAACTTATAACTCAAAACTTAACTTATTAACTCTCTCTCTCTCTCTCTCTCTCTCTCTCTCTCTCTCTCTCTCTCTCTCTCTCTCTCTCTCTCTCTCTCTCTCTCTCTCTCTCTCTCTCTCTCTCTCTCCCCCCACTCTCTCTCAGTTCAGTTCAAATGAGCTTTATTGGCATGACTGTGTAAAATAGCACAATATTGCCAAAGCAATAGACATATACAAACATATATTTACAGGTAGATAAATAAAAGTGAACAATAATTAAAAAAAAAAAACATTTCCATATTATGCATAAATATATCACAATGAAAAAAAAAAAAAATATATATATATATACACAATAACAAAAATAAGTCCAGAGAGCAGTTTAAGGGAAGAGGGTTCAGCCCTTGTCCCTCGTATGATGGCAGGAAGACACACACTGCGCTGCCAGGAGAACACACTCTTCTTTCTCTCCCAGAATATAAGACAGTTTGTCTGTGAGGCTCGCTTGTTGGAATTGGGGTAAAATCTGAGCTATTAGTGTGAAATAAGAGTCTCTGATGTGTGTGTACTTGCTGCACTGGGTGAGGAAGTGCAGCTCGTCCTCCTCGACTCCATCAGTGCAGTGTGAACACAGTCTGAGCTCTCTGGCTCTCCAGCTCGGCTTGTGTCGGCCCGTCTCCACACACAGACTGTGGTCACTAATGCGATACCTCGTCAGGAGCTTTCTCTGATCGTAATTACTGATCTCGGTCAGGTATGGGGCCAATTTATAATCAGACTTTATTTTGTGGAAGTATTTTAATTTATTTACTTGTGTGACCTTTATCTGCCAGTCTTATATGTATTCTTCTTTGGTTATGTTCCCTATTTCTTTTACTTTTGAGTGTCTGAACTGAATTGTTGGATTAAGTTGGTGTTTTTCCACTAAATGTGTCATGGGGTCGCTCTCGGGGTGTCCTGCCCTGTGTCTGAGAGCGCAGTGATGGTAACTCTCTGTCGGCGCGTCTGATAGATGGAACCAGAACTTTGCGGCTCTCTTCTGGATCTCAGATAGGAGAGGGAATCTGCCTAATTCTGCCCGGCAACCCAGACTCGGAGCGTTTCTGTGAGTTCTCAGGATGTTCTTGCAGAACTCGAGGTGGAAAGTTTCCACAGGGGTTTTGTCCCAGGAATCGTAATTTAGTTTAAATTTGGGGCCCCAGATTTCACAGCCGTATAGGAGGATGGGTTTGATGATGCTGTCAAAGATTTTCAGCCACAGTTTAATGGGTGGGTTAAATTTGAACAGGGGTTTTCTTATACTATAATAAGCCCTACGTGCTTTATCAGTCAGATCTTTCATTGCAGTGTCAAACTTTCCAGAAGCTGAGATTGTCAGACCCAAATAATTATAACAGGTGACATGATTAAGAATGGTTCCCCCAAGTGTAAATGTGTATTTGTTGTCAGTAAGGCGAGGTTTCTTCTGGAAGATCATGATTTTGGACTTGTCCATGTTTATGGGTAAGGCCCAGTCGCTGCTGAACTCCTCCAGGAGCGAGAGGCTTTGGTGCAGACCCTCTTCATGAGGAGACAGCAGCAGGAGATCGTCCGCGTACAGGAGGCTTTTGATCTCTCTGTCCTCGAGGGTCAGACCAGGACAAGAGGACTTCGCAAGTGTTGATGTCAGTTCATTAATATAGATATTGAATAGAGTCGGGCTGAGGCTGCAGCCTTGACGGACTCCTTTAGTTTGACTGAAATAATCAGTGCGTTTGTCGTTAATCTTGACGCCGCATTTGTTCCCATTGTAAATGTCCTTTATAATATCATATGTCCTTCCTCCTATTCCACTTTGAATTAGTTTTAGGAAAAGTCCATTATGCCAAACCGAATCGAAAGCTTTTTTTAAAGTCAATGAAGCAGCCGAATATTTTCCCTTGTTTTGTTTGTTGGACGTGTTTTTGTATGAGTGTGTGGAGTGTGTAGATGTGATTTGATGTTCTCTGTTTAGGCATAAAGCCAATCTGACAGCTGTTGAGGATCTTGTGTTCTTGAATGAACTGGACTAGTCTGTCGTTGATGATGGAGCAGAAGAGTTTGCCCAGGTTGCTGCTCACTGTGATGCCCCTGGAGTTATTTGGGTCGTACTTCTCACCTTGTTTATGAATTGGTGTAATCAAGTTTTCTTTCCAGATCTCAGGAAAGTGTCCTGATTTTAATGAAAGATTGAATAATTTCAGAATTGCCTCTTTCAGTTTGGGGCTGCTGTGTTTCAGCATCTCATTAGATATTAAATCCACGCCACAGGAATTTTTATTTTTTAGGGATTTGATCTTGTCTGTCAGTTCGTGTAGTAATATGGGCTGGTCTAACTGGTTGAGCTGGTCTTTTACAGTGCGTTCCAGGGTGTAGAGTTGGAGGTCAGATGTTTTTGGGTGAGGGTTGGTTCGTTTTGTGAATAGAGTTTTCCAAAATGTTCTGTCCAGATGTTTGGGTCATAGATGGGAATGTGTTTGGGTTCTTTTGATTTATCTAAATTATTCTTATTAAGCTTTGCTTTCATGTGATCAGCTTTTTTCTGTATTAGGAGTGACTTGTATGTTTTGAGGGTTTGCTGATATTTGTCTCGTGTTTGTTGGTTTGCAGGGTCTCTGTGTTTTATATTTGATAATGATCGTAAATCTTTTCCTAATTTTTGGCATTCCTTATCAAACCAATCATCTTTAGCAATTTTCTTAAATCTGTATTTTTTTCTTTTTCTCAGGGCTTTTCTGACCACTGTAGAAAATATTTCATTTAATTGATGAGTTGCTAAATTGATAGTTTTCTTCTCTTCGCTAAATGAAGTAGATAGGAATGAATCTATCATGTTCTGAACACGAGTGCTGTGGAGCTGGGCTTCATACTGGGCAGGACTGTCTTTACTCCACATAAATCTGGCGGGGAGGGGGTGCAGTTTAACCTTCTGATCTGAATAAGGCCGGAGATTCCCGGATCTGTTCAGGCTGAGGACTGTGTGACTGTGGTCTGATAACGGCAGCTGTGGCATCACTGTGAAATAGTTGATTTTCTTGTTGTCTATATCAGTGATGGCGTAATCTACTGTGCTGCTGCCGAGACATGAGCAGTAGGAGAAGTGACCCAGAGAATCTCCCTTAGTTCTGCCGTTAACCATGTACAGACCCAGGCTTTTGCAGAGCTGCAGGACTTGTTTTCCATGCCTGTCTATGTTCTATCTCTCTCTCTCTCTCTTGCTCTATCTCTCTCTCCCCCCCCCCCCCTCTCTCTCTCTCTTTCTGCGGCACAGCAGAGAAAATGCTGACAGTCAGAGGTGAGAACAAACAGAATGATCATTAGAGAGAGAGAAAGTTTTGCAGCATCACTCCTGACTCCCCCTGGAGTTTCTGTCAGCTGTCAGTCATGTGAAGCATCACTCTTGCTCAATATTTAATGAGCAGGCTCTCTCCGGTGGGAAGAGCTCAGTTTCATGCACAGAGAATATTCTAGGCTCTAAATTAAACGCTTTATGATTTTTTAGCAGCATTTAGGTTGAATAAAGACAAACCCGAGGCGCCTAATTCGAGGGGCCGTATGGAAATGGAAAGCCGGATTTTCCGGCTCGTTTGATGTACTGTGTGTGCTAGGGATCGGCACTCAGTGTGACAGCGGTGATCATTCAGGAAAACACACTTATGATTTATGTGATCGCTGTCGATGGAATATTGAGGCTAGGACAGCGGTTTACCCGTTAGAGTCACTGTTACTCGTTTAGGAAATCTGAGACTGATTGTGATCCAGGAGCTCATTTCATTGGCAGGACAACAGCAGGATATCCATCCTTCCATCCATCCATCCATCCATCCATCCATCCATCCATCCATCCATCCATCCATCCATCGTATCCATCCATCCATCCATCCATCGTATCCATCCATCCATCCATCCATCCATCCATCGTATCCATCCATCCATCCATCCATCGTATCTATCCATCCATCCATCCATCCATCCATCGTATCTATCCATTCATCCATCCATCCATCCATCCATCCATCCATCCATCCATCCATCGTATCCATCCATCCATCCATCCATCCATCCATCCATCCATCCATCCATCCATCCATCCATCCATCGTATCTATCCATCCATCCATCCATTGTATCTATCCATCCATCCATCCATCCATCCATCGTATCTATCCATTCATCCATCCATCCATCCATCCATCCATCCATCCATCCATCGTATCTATCCATCCATCCATCCATCGTATCCA
>CM040833.1:2587500-2652500 GCA_022828995.1 Vimba vimba
CACTTCTGTCCACACACACTCCGCTGTTCTGCACTTCTGTCCACACACACACTCCGCTGTTCTGCACTTCTGTCCACACACACACTCCGCTGTTCTGCACTTCTGTCCACACACACTCCGCTGTTCTGCACTTCTGTCCACACACACACTCCGCTGTTCTGCACTTCTGTCCACACACACACTCCGCTGTTCTGCACTTCTGTCCACACACACTCCGCTGTTCTGCACTTCTGTCCACACACACATTCCGCTGTTCTGCACTTCTGTCCACACACACTCCACTGTTCTGCACTTCTGTCCACACACACTCCGCTGTTCTGCACTTCTGTCCACACACACTCCACTGTTCTGCACTTCTGTCCACACACACTCCGCTGTTCTGCACTTCTGTCCACACACACTCCGCTGTTCTGCACTTCTGTCCACACACACTCCGCTGTTCTGCGCTCTAGCCAGAGAATACTCCCATTGCTGGAACACTTTAGTTGGCCAAGAAGAAGCAAATATATTTATTAAGTATAACGAGGTTGGGTTCCTTCAACTGTCCATCCTATAAAAAATGGCTAGGCTATATAAGATAATTGTAAAAAAGAGTATTGTATTTCGCCAGATTTTATAGTGTTAAACGTATTCAAGTGCGAATGAGAACTGTTTCGAGGGGGATATTCGAATGTCAAATTTTCAAATCGAATACCAACCCACCAAACGAATATTCGAATATTCAGGTCCAGCCCTATGCCGTAGTGGTGCTGGTGTTTCGCGTGTGTTCGGCCAATCAGTGAACACTAACGTCACGGATAGTTCCTATAGCACTGGTTTAGACAAGTAGGAGTAAATTAGTTCCTCCAAAAGGAGTTCCTAGAACTAGCTCATTCCTAGTTCCTGCGGTGCGAACACACCAAAATCCGGGAACTTCCGCCAACAGTTCTAGGAACTATGAAAAGGTTCCTCCGTATGTTTGTGCCATGACTAATGTGTGTGTATCCCGTCTCCGTCTCGTTCTAGGGTTGTGCCTGGACTCTGTCGGAGTTGGACACTCTGTTGCTGATCGGGACGGTCGGTCACACACTCAGTTTGGCCTCCAGCAGCTTCATCGAGGAGGAACACCAGACCTGGTACTTCCTTCTCAACACGCTGTGCCTGGCCGTCTTCCAGGACGTGTGCCGGAAGTACTTCCGTGAGCAGAGAGGAAGAGGAGAGGAAGTGGATGGGAAGTTCTTCCGGGAGCCAAGAGGAAAGGGAGAGGAAGAGGACGAGGAATGGGCGAGTTTGGGAATGAGTTCGAGATGGGAGAAGTGGCTGGCCCTCGTGACCCCGCTGATGACCCTGGCCTGCTGTCGCCTGCTGAGGGCACTCAACCACACCGGGGTGCAGTGGGCGCACCTGCCCGACTTCGGACACTGGCTCAACAGGTGAGAAGAGAAACAAATCACGGTTGGTTTTGGGTTGTGATGTGGACTAACTGTTCTTCTGCAAACACTTAACCACCACACACCAATGCAAACACACACTCACTCACTCACTCAGACTCACTCACTCAGACTCACTCACTCACTCACTCACTCACTCAGACTCACTCACTCACTCACACACACTCTCACTCACTCACTGACTCACACTCTCACTCACTCACTCACACACACACTCACTCACTCACACAACCTCACTCGCTCTCACACTCACTCACTCACTCACTCACTCACTCACTCACTCACTCTCACACACTCACACACTCTCACTCACTCACTGACTCACTCACTCACAAACTCACACACACACACACACACACACACACACACTCTCACTCACTCACTGACTCACTCTCTCTCACTCACTCACTCACTCACTCACTCACTCACTCACTCTCACTCTCACACACTCACACAACCTCACTCGCTCTCATACACACTCACTCACGCACTCACTCACACACACTCACTCACTCACTGACTTACTCACTCACTCACTCACACTCACTCACTCACACACACACTCACTCACTCACACAACCTCACACAACCTCACTCACTCACTCACACTCACTCACACACACACACACACACACACACACACACACACACACTCACTCACTCACTGACTCACTCTCACTCACTCACTGACTCACTCTCACTCACTCACTCACTCACTCACTCTCACACACTCACACAACCTCACTCGCTCTCATACACACTCACTCACGCACTCACACACACACTCTCACTCACTCACTCACTCACTCACTCACTCACTCACTCACGCTCACTCACACACTCACTCTCTCACACAACCTCACACAACCTCACTCACTCACTCACACTCACTCACACACTCACTCACTCACTCACACAACCTCACTCGCTCTCACACTCACTCACTCACTCACTCTCACACACTCACACAACCTCACTCACTCTCACACACTCAATCCCATGCCTTCGTCAGGGAGAGCAACACAACAAACTCAACAACAGGTGCAAGCAGTTTCATTCATTAAGACATCTGATTAGTTAACGGTTGTCATGTGATCAACATCTCTTTGCAGCATTACAGTGCGCTTAATGCCAACACAACACTCTAAAGGAGAAGTCAAGATGCTGTGGTCTACAGTGTCAGATGCAGCCGTAAGATCTCGGAGAATGAGAACCGCAGTCACCTGACCCGAGTCTAGTAACAGGTCATTAAAAACATCAAACAGTTTCTGAATCTGTGCTGAAGGGATTCAAAGAAAAGACACACAGGCTGGAACTGGTTAAAAACAGCAGAGCCCACAGCAGTGATGGTGGATGAGCAGAGGGAAGGGAGATGTTTTCTTGCATCTCGACAGAAACTCCAGACGAGTTGATTGAGGAGTGTTGAGAACAGCATTAATATCACTGAGGAGTTTTCAGAAATAATACTTAGACTTTTCTGTTTTGACAGGTTTTTTTTATATTTATCCAAACTTTCGTTTAAAGTGTCAGAAGATACCTGTAACCCATCTGTTCTCCCACTGACACACATCTGATTTTCTCCTGTGTATGTTCACCTAAGACACGAACGACTGTGTTTACGTGAATTTTGTCATTTTGACATGTTTCTCTGTTTGACGGTTTAGTCGTGTAAGTTTACTTTGCTTGTCCGTGTTTTGCTCCGTCCCAGTTTTCAGTTCTTTTGCGGTTTAATAATGCGCTTTTGATTACTCTTTTATGATCAAGCATGTCTCACAGTAGACCGCTCTTTACAACAGTCAGCTGACGTGATTTGACTGATATGGATGTTACGTTTGGGCTTTTTTTGAGGAGTGAAGACACACACTGTTTTCCTCATTTGGAAGCCAAAATAAAAGCTAAGATCCGGTCTGATCTTAGCTGTGTCAGTCTGAGGATGAACTGAGGTGTGTGTGTGTGTGTCGGTCTGAGGATGAACTGAGGTGTGTGTGTGTGTGTGTCGGTCTGAGGATGAACTGAGGTGTGTGTGTGTGTGTCGGTCTGAGGATGAGCTGAGGTGTGTGTGTGTGTGTGTGTGTGTGTGTGTGTGTGTGTGTGTGTGTGTGTGTGTGTGTGTGTGTGTGTGTGTGTGTCGGTCTGAGGATGAACTGAGGTGTGTGTGTGTCGGTCTGAGCTGAGGTGTGTGTGTGTGTGTGTCCGTCTGAGGATGAACTGAGGTGTGTGTGTGTCGGTCTGAGCTGAGGTGTGTGTGTGTGTGTGTCGGTCTGAGGATGAGCTGAGGTGTGTGTGTGTGTGTCGGTCTGCACTGGGCGGTAATGGTGTGTTCACACTGACTGAGACTGATCTCCACAGGTTGTCGGGTCGCTGCTGGTTCCTCTAGTCTCTTCTTGAATGCAGTGTTCAACTGTCTGACAGCAGATCTCTGATCAGCTGTGTCACGTCTAGCGGTGTGTGTTGCTCAGGTCATCATCTCCCACTGGAGAAGACTCGGGTCCCAGTAATAATGTCAATCAGTGAACCACTGCCATCACTGCCAACTAACCGAAATGAAAACACTCTACATGGGCAGAAATACAGAGTGTCTAATGCTCTATATACTGTCTATATATATATATATATATATTGTAATTGAATCTGCAGTATAAGCATTAGACACTCATGATACTCAGATGCTTGACAGCCCTAATATATATACATATATATATACAGTGGGTACGGAAAGTATTCAGACCCCCTTAAATTTTTCACTCTTTGTTATATTGTAGCCATTTGCTAAAATCATTTGTTCTTTTTTTTTCTTCATTATTGTACACACAGCACCCCTTATTGACAGAAAAACACAGAATTGTTGACATTTTTGCACATTTATTAAAAAAGAAAAACTCAAATATCACATGGTCCTAAGTATTCAGACCCTTTGCTGTGACACTCATATATTTAACTCAGGTGCTGTCCATTTCTTCTGATCATCCTTGAGATGGTTCTACACCTTCATTTGAGTCCAGCTGTGTTTGATTATACTGATTAGACTTGATTAGGAAAGCCACACACCTGTCTATATAAGACCTTACAGCTCACAGTGCATGTCAGAGCAACTTAAGGTTCCTAAGAGCACAGTGGCCTCCATAATCCTCAAATGGAAGACGTTTGGGACGACCAGAACCGTCCGGCCAAACTGAGCTATCGGGGGAGAAGAGCCATGGTGAGAGAAGTAAAGAAGAACCCAAAGATCACTGTGGCTGAGCTCCAGAGATGCAGTCGGGAGATGGGAGAAAGTTGTAGTAAGTCAACCATCACTGCAGCCATCCACCAGTCGGGGCTTAATGGCAGAGTGGCCTGACGGAAGCCTCTCCTCAGTGCAAGACACATGAAAGCACACCTGAAGGACTCCAAGATGGTGATAAATAAGATTCTCTGGTCTGATGAGACCAAGATAGAACTTTCTGGCCTTAATTCTAAGCGGTATGTGTGGAGAAAACCAGGCACTGCTCATCACCTGTCCAATACAGTCTCAGTAGTGAAGCATGGTGGTGGCAGCATCATGCTGTGGGGGTGTTTTGCAGCTGCAGGGACAGGACGACTGGTTGCAATCGAGGGAAAGATGAATGCGGCCAAGTACAGGGATATCCTGGACAAAAACCTTCTCCAGAGTGCTCTGGACCTCAGACTGGGCCGAAGGTTCACCTTCCAACAAGACAATGACCCTAAGCACACAGCTAACATAACGAAGGAGTGGCTTCACAACAACTCCTTGACTGTTCTTGAATGGCCCAGCCAGAGCCCTGACTTAAACCCAATTGAGCATCTCTGGAGAGACCTGAAAATGGCTGTCCACCAACGTTTACCATCCAACCTGACAGAACTGGAGAGGATCTGCAAGGAGGAATGGCAGAGGATACCCAAATCCAGGTGTGAAACACTTGTTGCATCTTTCCCAAAAAGACTCATGGCTGTATTAGATCAAAAGGGTGCTTCTACTAAATACTGAGCAAAGGGTCTGAATACTTAGGACCATGTGATATTTCAGTTTTTCTTTTTTAATAAATGTGCAAAAATGTCAACAATTCTGTGTTTTTCTGTCAATATGGGGTGCTGTGTGTACAATAATGAGGAAAAAAAATGAACTTAAATGATTTTAGCAAATGGCTGCAATATAACAAAGAGTGAAAAATGTAAGGGGGACTGAATACTTTCCGTACCCACTGTGTGTGTGTGTGTGTATATATATATATATTTATATATATATATATATATATATATATATATATATATATATATATATATATATATATATATATATATATATATATATATATATATATATATAAATAAATAAATAATTTCTTTTTTTTTCTTATTTCTTTTTACGTTTTTTTCTTATTTCTTTTATACAATCTTTCATTCATTGGTTTATTGGTTTATTCGCTCAGTTGTTTGTTTGTTGTTTATTTTGTTTGGTTCACTCTTTTGTTTCCTCTTTCTTTCCTTAGTTTGGCCATTTTGTGTTCATTCTTTTACTTTTTTGTCCTTTTGTTTTTCTCGTTCTTTTTTTTCTCATAGTTTTTCTTCAGTTCATTCTCGTGTCTGTTGGTTGATTATTTTTTCTTTCTATTGTTTGTGTGTTCGGTTGTTCATTGTACGTTTACGTTGGTTCTCTTGTTATTTCTTTTGTTCTTTCTAACTTTAGACCAATATTTCAGTTATTATTCACTGTTAATCTTCCTCTCAACTCAAATATTGTCGTCATTCTCACATGCTTCATAACCGAGTCATGATGTCAGATCTGGGCTATGAGCACCATATTTAATTTTTCGAGCTGCTGTGGAAGAATATTAGTGGATATCGAGTGTTCTTCAAACAGAACTATGACTTCAGAAGACTGTAAGTACAGTCAGACATCAGGCGATTAATGTTCCTCTGAATCTCTCAGTCTGTTTGGGATCTGAGAGAAGGACTCTGGACTCTCGGGCTCGTATGAAGACTGCCTGCAGACTAATGAAAAGATTGATTTATGAAAAGAGGACTAATTGCTACACTATAAAAGACATTTTAATGTATTCGCCCCTTTTATTAAGCATTTTAATTAGCTGACTTTTTAATGATCTTTCAGGCTCTTGTTTCAAGATTCTTTTGTCGCACCGCAGAACTGTTTAAAGAGGAGCGATCATGCTTTCTTCTCATCTTCATCTGTCTTCAGTGTGTAATGTTGCTGTTTGATCATGATAAATCTCTGCAAAGTCCCACAGTTCTTCTCTATATCAGTATCAGTGTTTCTGAACTCCTGAAACGCCTCCATTGTAGTCTTGAGTTTCTTCTGGGAACGAACACGTCACAATATTCCTCATTATAATAATTAATGCGCAGAATAAAGGGGCGGGGCCTGGTTGAGTTAGTTAGTAGTGTGTTAAACTGTCGGTTATGGGAAGGGGCGGGACATTTCCCAAACACACTGGAAGCGCTCGACCAATCACAACACACTGCTCCAGCCGACCAATCAGAGCACAGTGTGCTTTTCAGAAGGAGGGGCTTCATAGAGACAGGAACTAAACAGAGCGTTACTGACAGACTGGGAAGAGAGGAGCCGCAACAATGGAGAATATGAGGAAAATAATCAACATTCACGCATCCAAGCATAATACTTCTTTAAGTAACTGCAAAAACTTGCGAGTGATTAAAAACAATGACTAAACTGTTTGCTTTCTCTTCTGTTTGTGAAGAGGAAATTTGTCAACTAACCAAAAGCCCAGATTTGTTTGATAAATATCCTCCAAACTCCCAGCGTCTAAACACTCTTCACCCGGGCGATTGCCTCCGCTCTCTCCTGTGTGCTGTGGTCCGTGAGTCTCTGGAAGTCAGGCACAGACAGATGGTCCCGGCGCCGGTCCGTGCCAGAGTTATTCTGCCCCATTAGCGGGGACCCGACCCGTCAGCCAATCAAAACCCAGCTTGGTCTCGCGCAAAAACCCTCCAGAGAAAATAAGCTGACAGAATTTGCCAACAATCCTGGGAAGTTTCACTTGCATTTGTTTTTTTTGCTCTCTATTTAGCAACTTTATCCCTGTTTGGATTTAAATATAGTTAATTAAACGTTAACATTCAGCCTGAATTAAAGGAAGAGTCCGATTTTATTTAATTTTTTCCCCTTAAGGGTCATAAAACAGTTGCAAGGGCCCAAACGCTTTAGTTTTATAGCGTTTAATTTGATTCCCCTGAAGTGCTCTTGTAATGAGGTTTCTTGAATTGTAAATTAGTTTTACATGAGCATGTTCTTTACACTTTTCTCAGCGTCAGACGACATCACTTCCCGCCCATATATCCAACTGATAAATATTGCAACAAAAATAGCGAGCACTTTCATGCTGTGCCGAGCTCTGATTGGCTGACTTTACTCTCCTAGTAAACTTGATTTCCACGACTAGCAGATCTGATTATTTTAATGTCAGGAAAATTAAATGCTGTGTACTTTTGCATGGATAAAAATGAAGTCTACACTCATTTCTTATTTTATTTGAATGTTTTAGAAAGTTTGGTTTCAGTAAGTCTCTTCTGCTCTCCAAGGCTGCATTAATGTGATCAAAAATACAGTAACAATTTTGCAATATTATTAGAATTTAATTCAGCTGTTTTCTATGTGAATATATAGTAAAGTGTAATTTATTCCTGTGATCAAAGCTGAATTTTCAGCATCATTACTCCAGTCTTCAGTGTGAAATCAGTATAATATGATGATTTGATGCTCAAGAAACATTTATGATTATTATCAGTGTTGAAAACAGTTGTGCTGCTTCATAATTTAATGATAACGTCATACATTTTTATTTGATGCACTGATACAAAAGAACAGCATTTATTTTAAATATTTAACATTTTAACATTATTTAACATTATAACTACTTTACTGTCAATTTAATGCATCCTTGCTGTATAAAATGCTCTTTTTATAAAAAAAAAAACATACTGACCCCAAACTTTTGAACAGTTTTCTCTATAACACAAGTTCCTAAAAGATTTCTCTGTCCGAATTATAACTAATAAACTACAACAACATTTACATTTGGCAGAAGCTTTTTTCCCAAAGCAGCTTCTAGATGCACATCTGATCAGTTCTAGCTTTCCCTGGGAGTCGACCCATGTGACCCAGTGCTGTGATCTACAGGAATCATAGCTTTAATAGCAGTTTAGGAATCAATATATTCATACATATAAACATTATACACTCATACCCGGAGAATAGAAATCGGTGCCCTTTCAGTCTGTGTCTGGAGTGTTTATAGAGTTATAACAATACACTCAAGCAGGCTTTACATTAATGTGTCTTCTCTGATGATATCATGGATCGATCGCTCTCATTTCTTAAGTGCATCACCTTCTGTACTTGTCTAAAAAACCTTTCTCTCTCTCTCTCTCTCTCTCTCTCTCTCTCTCTCTCTCTCTCTCTCTCTCTCTCTCTCTCTCTCTCTCTCTCTCCCCCTCGCTCGCTCGCCAGCTCTGATGAAGAATAATTATTGCGGTGGTAATAAATCTCTGCATTCGTACAGGAGAGATGGACATGTGCCAGAGTCTCTGAATCCAGGGTTACAGGATTTTCTGTCCTTGTCGTTTAAAGCGTCCATCGCCAGACTTCTCATTACATATATGGAGCTCATAATTATACGTGCTGTAATGAATCTCAGCACAGACAGCTTTTATTATGATTATGTTTAAAGCACACAACGCATGAGAGCGACTCAACTGATGCGGGAATCGTCTGAGATAATTGAACTGAGCTTAAAGGAATAGTTCATGTCACTGCAAAACCACATGACTTTCTGTCTTCAGTGAAATGTTGAAAAGCTGCGTTTCTTTCATACAAATGAAATGTGTTTTTGGCCTTGGCTAGTCTAATTTAATTACTTAGAAACAGGGTTATTTACGTTAACTATTAAAAACATTTCTCTTCATTGAAATAAAGCTGAAATTATATATATTAGTTGAAAACCTAAATTGAAATTAAAATGTTGAAATTATTATCTGGAAATAAAACTGAAATAAACCTAAATAGCAATATTGAATTTTTTAAAAAATAAAAACTAATAAAATGACTAAAGCACATGATGAAATGACAAAAAATGTAACTAAGATTAACTTAAATACTAAAGTTATAAAAATAAAAGCTACTTTGGAATATTAATAAAACTGTTATCAAAACTAAAATAACTCTGCTTAGAAAAATAGATTTTTTTTTATTTATTAAATTCTAACACGTTTTATTTTTGGATGAACTATTCCTGTGAGGACAGAGTTTGTGTTTATGTAAGTTTAACTTAGTTTATAAAAAAGTTATTGATTGGAATATTGAATGAAGAGTTTTGGCTCTTGTTTTGATGCTTTGATCTTTTTATTCCAGCTAGATTATTATAATTTTTTTTTTAGATGTGTGTTTCTATGTTTGGGATTCGCCGGCTCATATTATTGTTTTAGTTTACACTAATTAATATTTGATTACCCGGCTGAAACGAGCCCTTCGGGAGGAATCTGCATTATCTCTGCGAGAAACGCTCGCTCTCTTAGATCTGTTACTAATGCAAATAGAGCACAGCTGTGAACAACACTTCATCTCAAGCCTGTAAATTATGCTTTTCCAGAAAGATTTATAGATTTTTTTTTTTTTTTTTTATACTTTTATTCAGCAAGGAGGCACTAAAATGATCAAAAGTCACAGTAAAGACTTTTATAGTCTTAAAAAAAAAAGTTTCGGTTTCAAATTCAACTTTATATAACTTTAACTTTTATATTCATTCATCTAATTGACCAGCATCTAAACTCTTGAATGGTCGTCTACCTCAGATGAGCCTAAATTCATTATTACTGGATTTTTTTTAGGTTTATGCATTTTAAAAACTGATTAAACACCTTCAGTCTCGCTTTTCTCTGCACTTTAAAGTTGTCATGACATGATTTTTATAAAATTATTTTCAATTTTTATAAAAAAAATGTGCACACAAAAAACAAATATATATGCTTAAAGGGGTGGTTGATTATGATTTGACTTTTCTAACTTTAGTTAGTGTGTAATGTTGCTGTTTGAGCATCAACAACATCTGCAAAGTTACAACACTCAAAGTTCAAAGCAAAGGGAGATATTTGCTTTTAAAGAAATCGCTTTTTAAGGACTACAACAAACGGCTGGTAGAGACTACACCACATTCCTCCCGGGTTAGTGACATCACCAACCCTAGAATTTACATAAACCCGCCCCCTGAACACGATTTATAGTTTATCAAGACAGAATATGCTAATCAATGACTAGAAGATAACTACACATCAGCTTCATAAATTCATCAACTAACCATTCAGAAATGTCCTGTTGCTTCTACATGTTGTCACTTCTTCTTGAGTCTCTCCATCTTTCTGACTCCAGTTTGAACATAAAAGGCTAAAAGTTTTTGAAATGTTCAGTGCATGTGTGTGTGAGGTAAAAGGACACAAGCTCTTGAAGCTCCGCCCCCAGTGCCGGGAGCAGCAGCTCATTTGCATTTAAAGAGACAGACACAACGGTGCGTTTTTGCTCACCATCAAAAAGTCTATAGAGAGACACAAACCGTCTGTTTAAACCAGACAAACGTTCTCTCACTCTTTCATTCGTCCTGTTTTCAGCGACTGAACGCCAGTGGGCGGGGCCTATGATGCAACGATGTATAACTATTGGTCGATGTCTTGCTCTGGAGGCGGGCATATGCAAATGTATTTACCCATGTGACCTCACAGATCCTGTAATATCAAAATATATCCTTTGTTTATTAAATAATAGCTTAGCTTTTGCTGGGGATTTTAATATTCACATAGATAATGCAGAAACCAATATGGCAAAAGAAATCATAACTGTTTTAAATACTTTTGATCTGACTCAACATTTACATGGACCCACACACAATCGTGGACACACTCTAAATTTACGTATCAGGGTCTAAACATTTCATCAATTGTTATTAAGGATGTAGCACTGTCTGATCATTTCTGTATATTCTTTGATATATTGATCTCTCCTGCTACTGAAGCTAGATCTGTGTCTGTCAAGAAGAGATGCTTAAATGAGAACACTAGTGTACTATTTATGAAGGCTATATCTGCGGACTCTGTTGATTCTGCCCTCGAGTCCTTTAACTCAAAAGTTAAAAGTGTGATTGATGATATTGCTCCTGTGAAAGTCAGGGAGAAGAGTGGCAGACTAAAAGCACCTTGGAGAAACTCAACAGCAGTGCAAAATATGAGCAGACAATGCAGAAAAGCAGAGCGCATGTGGCGGAGGACAAAACATTTTAACATCTATACAGTCAGCCTTCATGCTTTCAATGCGGAACTAGGCAAAGCTAGACAGACTTTCTGCTCAAATATTATAAACAGAAACATTAATAACACACACACACTCTTTTTGCTACTGTAGAGAGACTGACAAACCACACAAGCCAGATTCCCAGTGAAATGCTCTCAGTTTGCTTCTTTCTCTGAGAAAATCAATAATATCAGAGAGGCGATCAGCACATCCTCGTGTGGCACTGAGGTCAGACCGAAGACACATGAGAACACATCCGCAGAAAGATTTTGAAGAAATTAAAGCTACAATATGTAAGATTTTTGTAATAAAATATCCAAAAGTCACTTGCACAGTGTGATATATTTCCTGCAGTTGTGTACTTACAATATCCCAAAAGTTCCCAAACATTTTTAATTTCAGAGAAATTCCAGTTTTAAATAATGGCTCGTCCCTGTTCAGTGTCGCCTGTCAATGACGTAATATCCGCGTTATCCCTGGTTTCCGCTCGTTCTGCCGTAGTAACCATGGCGACAGACGTGGACAACTGCGTTACGTCTAGCGGCGCGCTCACGCTGTTGTTGTTTCGTTCAAACATTATGGATCATGGCAAGCAGACTTTGGGACAAAAGGAGAACTAAAACGAGGATCAATATCAGCGTGGCGTTTTCGAGATGCCGAGAGCTAGCGTCCGCGGCTAACTTCCACTTGACAGAGACGCGCAAATGTAGAGGTGAGCTAATGTACATAAAACTAATCAATGTTATACAGCTCAACATGATGAAATGTTAGAATATGATCAGTATGTTATGCTAATGTTGATCTAGCTCACTGCTAGTCTCATACAGACAAACTAACACACAGAATAACATTATAACTTTAACACACTCAAATGCAGTTTAGTGTGATAGTGTAGAGCGAGTGAAACAGCGCTGCGTTCCCTCACAAGTTTCATTCGTCTAATAAACTGCCCTGTGTGAGTGTTATTCAGCACTAGCGGGTAAGTTAGTTTGGCAGAATGAAATGTCCTCATTCCTTTATATCCGCGGGACTCGCGTGCGGCGCTGAGATCTGTCTCTCATTAGCAGTGGCGGCTGGTTATAATTATTTTTTTGGGGGGGGGGGGGCGGTTTTTAAAAAAAAATAAAAATAAATACAAAGCAGTACCAAAAAGCATGTTTCCTACTTGAACATAAATTTTGCTCTCCTTTCTTTCTGGCCAGCAAATTTCTCAATGATTCTCTGATTAAAGTCAGTCATCTCAGTAACAAGTGTCTTTTCCATGGACAGCAATGCCAGTGCATTCAGCCTCTCCTGGGTCATGGTGTTTCTGAGAAAAGTTTTTATTCTTTTCAAGGTTGAAAAGCACCTCTCAGCTTCAGCCGTGGTCATGGGTGTGGTAATGAGAACTTTTAGGAGAGTCACAAAGACTTCTTCGAGATTATTCTCCATAAACAGCTGGAATATGTATATTTTTCAGATAGATGTTTGAGGTCTCTTACCCCCGTTGTCCACAAAACAAAACAGGGCACTGCTAACATCACATCACATCCAGCCAGCCACCTCCATTTCTCATAACAAGCGCGGGTGAAGCTCCGGGTGTAGCGTTAGCTTCGTCCTCTGTCACTGGCCTGCTACTGGATTTGTAAATCTGGATGGTCCGGTCCGAGATCCTTTATCCTTTTTTTTTTTTTTCTTCCAACGAAAGCCTTGTGAAAGTTTTTTTTTGTAAATAAATGACAGAATTTGGATTAACTGCTGCCATTATTTCTACCGAAGTTGTCAGCCTAGCAAGGTTTTGACGGAGTCGGAGTGACGGTGTCGCCCGCGCGCACTCGCAGTAGTGGCCAAGAGCGTAAAGTTTAATGACAGGTGACGAGAACCAATCAGATTGGTTAAAATAACATGTATCCAATTCTGATTCGCCAGGGACGCAACAACCTGCGTCCGGAGGAGAATCTTGAAGAAACCAATTAGAGACCAGCTTCAGGTCACATGCTACCCAAAAATGTAAGGACTCAGATAGACATCCATTTGTCCGGCGTCCCTCGCTCTTGAAACCGCATGAAACATAGAAAATAGTTAACCGATTAAAGCCAGTTTTTATTAAATGCTGAGGCTCTTCTTACTACCAGCCGGCACATCGTATGAGTAAACTATTTTATTTTTGTATTTTTATATCTTTTTTGTACATGTATATTTCTGGAATTTTGATGGGGGCGGCGCCCCAGCTCCCACTATTGACAAGCCGCCACTGCTCATTAGCACTCGCTCTGCTTCATTCCATAGTCATGTTAAAAACATCAATGGATTCACTCATCCATAAACATTATTAGATCCATCAGCATGACGGCAAGATCCATAATTCCGCTTATGCGTCATCAACCGATGCCTTTGTCATTGTAAGAGGTTAGCGACCCCTAGCGGCGATTAAAAATTACATATTGTAGCTTTAATGGTAAAATTTGGGAAGAAACAGTTCAGCACCTTAAAACATCAACCTGCGCCCTCGACACACTCCCCACCTCCTTTTTCAAAAGTGTGTTACACTGTTTAGAAGCAGATCTCCTAGAAGTGGTAAACTCCTCACTTCTCTCTGGGACTTTTCCAAACTCCCTTATAACTGCAGTTGTCAAACTCCTCCTGAAAAAGAGAAATCTGGAAAGCAACATATCGAGCAATTACAGACCAATCTCAAATCTTCCTTTCATTGGCAAGATCATTGAAAAAAGTTGTCTTCAATCAGCTGAACAACTTCCTAACCTCAAATGGATACTTTGACAATTTTTTTTATCTGGTTTCCGACCGCACCACAGCACAGAGACAGCGCTCAAGATAATAA
This sequence comes from Vimba vimba, assembly GCA_022828995.1. NCBI lineage: Eukaryota > Metazoa > Chordata > Actinopteri > Cypriniformes > Leuciscidae > Vimba > Vimba vimba. The sequence goes on from CM040833.1 coordinate 2,602,061, forward strand.
ACGATATTTGCTTAAATACTGATTCAGGCAAAACATCAGTGCTGGTACTACTTGACCTCAGTGCTGCATTTGACACTGTCGATCACAACATACTTCTGGACAGGCTGGAAAACTGCGTCTGGCTTTCTGGGATAGTCCTAAAATGGTTCAGCTCATACTTAGGAGGGAGAGGTTATTATGTGCCCCAACCAGAAGCCTACGATCGGTCGACGAGCGACGTCTTGTCGTTCCATCACAGAGAGCCACAAAATCACTTTCCAGAACATTCTCATTCACGGTTCCCAGCTGGTGGAACGCTCTCCCACCCTCATCCAGAATGCAGAATCCCTGACAACATTCAAAACACAGCTGAAAACCCATCTCTTCCGTGAGCACTTAACCTCATAAAAAAATAAATTAAAAAAAATTCTTTCCTTTTCCTTTAAATCCTCCCTTATCGTGAACAATGCCTGAACTTCGTATTTTGAGCACTTCTTGCGTTGTTTTTGTCTCTTCACGATGACTCGCTTAATTTAGTCCTGAATTGTAAGTCGCTTTGGACAAAAGCATCTGCTAAATGACTAAATGTAAATCAAATCAAATCAAATCAAATCAAGTATATTTGTATAGCGCTTTTTACAATACAGATTGTATCAAAGCAGCTTCACAGTATTAAAATAAAATAATACAACAAAGTTTGTTTCTAGTGGAATTTATTGATTGATAGAATAAAATTAAATATCCCCAAAATATCCCCAACTGAGCAAGCCAAAGGCAACAGTGGCAAGGAACCGAAAAACTCCATCAAGTGACCTAATGGTGTCCTAAAACTCCATCAGGTGACCTAATGGAGAAAAAAAAACCTTGGGAGAACCCAGGCTCAGTCGGGGGCCAGTTCTCCTCTGGCATTTATGAACTAGAGGCCGGATTGTAGTTTTAAACTGTGAGATTAACAATATTATATGAATGCCTGGCTGAAAAGATGCGTCTTTAATCTAGTTTTAAACTGGGAGAGTGAGTCCGAGTAACGAACAGTATCAGGAAGGCTATTCCAGAGTTTTGGAGCCAAATGTGAAAATGCCTTCCCTCCTTTGGTTGATCTGGATATCCTAGGTATGACCAAAAGCCTCGAATTTATTGATCTTAAAGAGCGCGATGGATTATAGGGTGATAGAAGATCCGTTAAATAGACTGGAGCTAAGCCGTTTAGGGCTTTATAAGTCAGTAGCAATACCTTATAATTAATACGGAACTTTATAGGTAGCCAATGTAGTGATGATAAAATCGGTGTTATATGATCATATTTTCTTGATCTAGTAAGAACTCTAGCAGCTGCATTTTGGACTAACTGTAGCTTGTTTATTGAGGATGCAGGACAACCGGCTAATAAAGCATTACAGTAATCTAGTCTCGAGGTCATGAATGCATGAACTAACTTTTCTGCATCAGAAACTGATAGCATATTACGTAGCTTAGCAATGTTTCTAAGGTGGAAAAAGGCAGTTTTTGTAACATACGAAATATGATTTTCAAAAGACAGGTTACAATCGAGTATAACACCCAGGTCTTTTACTGTAGAGGATAAAGTAACAGGACATCCTACGATGTCAAAGTTGTATTGTGAGAGGTTCTGTGGGCGGTTTTTTGAACCGATAAGTATTACCTCTGTCTTGTCTGGATTTAATAAAAGAAAATTACGCGTCATCCAATCTTTTATATCTTTAACACACTCTGTCAATTTGGATAAATTAGCGTTTTCATCCGGCCGTGATGAAATATATATTTGAGTGTCGTCAGCATAACAATGGAAACTAATTCCATGTTTCCTTATAATATTTCCAAGTGGCATCATATATATTGAGAATAACAGAGGGCCTAACACAGATCCCTGCGGCACTCCATAGTTTACTGGAGTTATGATCGATTTTTCTCCATTTAAATAGACAAAATGGTAGCGGTCAGATAAGTATGATCTAAACCAGCTTAATGCTTGTCCTTGAACACCAGTATAATTTTGTAGTCGATCTAAGAGTATTGTATGATCTATAGTATCGAACGCAGCACTTAGATCAAGTAAAACTAGTATTGAGATACAGCCTTGGTCAGAAGCTAAGAGTAAATCATTTGTGATTTTAACGAGCGCAGTTTCAGTGCTATGATGCGGCCTGAATCCAGACTGAAACTTTTCATAGATATCATTTTCTTGCAAGAAAGAGCCCAGTTGAGTGGACACAACTTTTTCTAGTATTTTAGACATAAAAGGTAGATTTGAAATGGGTCTATAATTTGCTAGATTATTATGATCTAATTGTGGTTTCTTAATGAGAGGTTTTATAACTGCCAGTTTAAATGTTCTTGGAACATGACCTAAAGATAAAGACGAGTTAATAATATTGAGGAGAGGCTCTTCCACTACAGGTAACACTTCCTTCAGTAGTTTAGTTGGTATAGGATCTAATAAACATGTTGTTGTTTTAGATGAAGTGATAAGTTTATTTAACTCTTTTTGTTCTATAGTTGTAAAGCACTGTAATTGTTCTTGCGGGGGGAAAATTGAGGCTGAATTATAAGGCGCGATTGAGGATTGAACGTTTACAATTGTGGTTCTGATGTTTTCTATTTTCTCAGTGAAGAAGTTCATGAAATCATTACTACTAAACTGTAACGGGATATTTTGTTCGGGTGACGTCTGTTTATTTGTTAGTCTAGCCACGGTGTTAAATAAAAACCTAGGATTGTTTTGGTTGTTTTCTATTAGTTTGCGGAGATGCTCAGCCCTGGCCGCTTTTAGGGCCTTTTTATAACGTGACATACTGTCTTTCCACGCGATTCTAAAGACCTCTAAATTAGTTTGTTTCCATTTACGCTCTAAATTACGGGTTTCTCTCTTTAGAACATGCGTAGTATTATTAGTAGTAAATGTGAGTATATAGTGGACATCCATGACATGCGGAGTCCTTCAAGGCTCAATTCTTGCGCCACTCCCGTTCAACCTGTATATGCTCCCAATGAGCCAAATAATGAGAAAGAACCAAATCTCTTACCACAGCTATGCAGACGACACACAGATCTACCACAGCTCTGCAGACGACACACAGCTCTACTTAGCCCTATCGCCTAATGACTAGCCCTATTGACTCCCTGTGCCAATGCATTGATGAAGTCAACAGTTGGATGTGCCAAAACTTTCTTCAGCTAAACAAAGACAAAACTGAAAATTTCATTTGGAAACGAAGATGAAGTTCTCAAGGTGAACGCATACCTTCACTCTAGGGCCGTGTGTCCACCAAAGTGTTTTTAGCCAGCTGAAAACGTTAGTCTCTGCTAAACGCCTAGCTATGGGCGCTTGAGAGCGTTTTGGCAGCGTTGCGGATTTTTTTTCAGTTGAGACGCTTTGCTTGTTATGATACGAAATATCTGCGAAAGTGTTACTATTATCTCATTTCACACATATTGTGTTGATTCTATATTAAAATATCGATACAATGCAATGTATTTTCTCTGGCTCTTGTTTTAAATGATTTTTTCCCGTTATTATGCTAGTTGTTGTCGTCTGTTGACGTTGTACAAGCTGAATGTGGCGGTTGGTCGGTGTGGTATTAGTCCCGCCCCTCCTCCACTGTGATTGGACGGTTGGGTAAAAAGTGACTGTGATGAGCGCTGCGTTTTACCCAAAGTTGAACATTCTTCAACTCTCGGCGACCTGTAAAAAACGCAGAATGCTCAGCGCCTCAGCGGCGAAAAAGACACTCAGCGCCTCGTTACGCTCATGGCGTCTTAAAAACAATTGAAAAAATACGCCAACCACGTGAAAAAAACGCTTTGGTGGACACATGGCCTAGGGGTCAGACGACTAAAACATTAACTCAGGAATCTCGGTGGGATTCTGGAGTCAGACCTTAGTTTCAGTAGTCATGTCAAAGCAATAACATGTCAAAGAGAAACTTGTGCATGCTTTCATCACCAGCAGGATTACAGGATTATTGTAATGGACTCCTCACTGGCCTTAAAACACCATAAGTATCAGCTCATACAAAACCCTGAGCAGAACCAGAACACATGAACACATCACACCAGTCCTCAGGTCTTTACACTGGCTCCCAGTTACATTTAGGATTGATTTTAAAGTATTATTACTGGTATATAAATCACTCAATGGCCTAGGACCTCAATACATTGCAGATATTCTCACTGAATATAAACCTGAATATAAACTGAATTAATTTTGTGCTTAATGTAAATTCCTTTCTTTGAATTGTCATAGTGTATGAAATGTGCAATATAAATAAACTTGCCTTGCCTTATAATGCGGAGGATGTTTTAAGCGATGCAATTTAGGATGTTTTAAAGGTACAAAGACCTCTTATATGTCAATAGATCAAGGCATATTTGATTTCTCATATCATGACCCCTTTAACTCAGAAAGTGGAGTGTCAAAAACTGCTCTTTCGTTTGGCAAAGAAATGTTTTTATGATTCACCCCATAAATCATGCATGGATGCACACTTGGAAAATAGAAAGCCAGAAATAGTGTTCAATCCGTGCACCGGATTCCAGAACTCATGATGACAAAGATGAATATTTTAAGCGCGCGGCTGATGCGCACAAAAACACATTCGAAAGATTTTAATAGTCATAAGACACGGTTGACACTTGAGCCGAACTTTAGGCTTCAGAATGCTTTTCACAAATAAAGTAATTATCCTTTTTTCCGCTCGCTCGTATTTCTCAGATTGACAGGTCTGTTATTGTTCTGCGCTGACCTTCTCTAATATCATCCGGCTTTACTTGTAAGAAACACAGCTTTCTTTTTTCTGCGATATGTCAGCGTTATTGTTTGCAGAGTCTAATTGGATGAGCGTGGCGTAGTGTTCATTCAGAAGTCCTGCTGAGTAAATGTTTGCTGTTGTAATTGAGGCGAGCTTCATTTCCAGGTTTAGTCTGAACTGACAGGTCTGGACGCCGGTGTCATGTGTGCGGTTGTGGTCAACAAAGGCTGAATGTTGCGATTTGTGTTTTTTGTGTGTGCATATGTGTATTATAGAGTGTGTCGTCTGAGAATGACCCGCTTCACAAGAGAGAAATCAACTGAATTAATGTATTCTGCTGGGAATGAGAGACTACTAATGTCTCCTGTCGGAAACCAGACGGTCTTGAGAGCGAACGTCTTGCTCTCGTGAGGGTCGTGTGTGTGAACATGTGTTTGACTGAAAGGTGCATGCTGGGACATTTTTAAAACCTAGTGAGCTGTATCATAAGAGGAGCATTCTGACTGTCAATGGAGTTATTTAGTTAAATATATTTAAAATATCTATATTGTATGAACTATCCCTTGGAATTGTTTTTTAACTGTGGTTTTCGGTATTGAATAACATGCACTATTTGTTATTAATCTCTCTCACTTTGTCTTCCATTTTGACTTCTTCTCAGTGCTGAGTCTTATAACATTTTATATGGACTTTCTTTTGAAACATCAAGAATGCATGGAAGCTTGTTTTCTCACAATTGTGTGTTATAAAGTCAGAATTGTGTGATATAAAGTCAGAATTGCGTGATATAAAGTCAGAATTGTGTGTTATAAAGTCAGAATTGTGTGATATAAAGTCAGAATTGCGTGATATAAAGTCAGAATTGTGTTATAAAGTCAGAATTGCGTGATATAAAGTCAGAATTGTGTTATAAAGTCAGACTTGTGTGATATAAAGTCAGAATTGCGTGATATAAAGTCAGAATTGTGTTATAAAGTCAGACTTGTGTGATATAAAGTCAGAATTGTGTGATATAAAGTCAGAATTGCGTGATATAAAGTCAGAATTGTGTTATAAAGTCAGAATTGCGTGATATAAAGTCAGAATTGTGTTATAAAGTCAGACTTGTGTGATATAAAGTCAGAATTGCGTGATATAAAGTCAGAATTGTGTGATATAAAGTCAGAATTGCGTGATATAAATTCAGAATTGTGTGATATAAAGTCAGAATTGTGTGATATAAAGTCAGAATTGCGTGATATAAAGTCAGAATTGCGTGATATAAATTCAGAATTGCGTGATATAAAGTCAGAATTGTGTGTTATAAAGTCAGAATTGTGTGATATAAAGTCAGAATTGTGTGATATAAAGTCAGAATTGCGTGATATAAAGTCAGAATTGCATGATATAAATTCAGAATTGCGTGATATAAAGTCAGAATTGTGTGTTATAAAGTCAGAATTGTGTGATATAAAGTCAGAATTGTGTGATATAAAGTCAGAATTGTGTGATATAAAGTCAGAATTGTGTGTTATAAAGTCAGAATTGTGTGATATAAAGTCAGAATTGTGTGTTATAAAGTCAGAATTGTGTTATAAAGTCAGAATTGCGTGATATAAAGTCAGAATTGCGTGATATAAATTCAGAATTGCGTGATATAAAGTCAGAATTGTGTGTTAAGTCAGAATTGTGTGTTATAAAGTCAGAATTGTGTGATATAAAGTCAGAATTGCGAGATATAAAGTCAGAATTGCGAGATATAAAGTCAGAATTGCGAGATTTAAAGTCAGAATTGCGAGATATAAAGTCAGAATTGCGAGATATAAAGTCAGAATTACGTGATATAAAGTCAGAATTGTGTGATATAAAGTCAGAATTGTGTGATATAAAGTCAGAATTGTGTGATATAAAGTCAATTGCGTGATATAAAGTCAGAATTGTGTGATATAAAGTCAGAATTACGTGATATAAAGTCAGAATTACGTGATATAAAGTCAGAATTGTGTGATATAATTCAGAATTGTGTATTCAGAATTGTGTGTTATAAAGTCAGAATTGCGTGATATAAAGTCAGAATTGCGTGATATAAAGTCAGAATTGTGTGTTATAAAGTCAGAATTGTGTGTTATAAAGTCAGAATTGCGAGATATAAAGTCAGAATTGCTTGATATAAAGTCAGAATTGCTTGATATAAAGTCAGAATTGCGAGATATAAAGTCAGAATTGCGAGATATAAAGTCAGAATTGCGAGATTTAAAGTCAGAATTGCGAGATATAAAGTCAGAATTGCGAGATATAAAGTCAGAATTGCGAGATATAAAGTCAGAATTGCGAGATTTAAAGTCAGAATTGCGAGATATAAAGTCAGAATTGTGAGATATAAAGTCAGAATTACGTGATATAAAGTCAGAATTGTGTGATATAAAGTCAGAATTGTGTGATATAAAGTCAGAATTGTGTGATATAAAGTCAGAATTGTGTGATATAAAGTCAGAATTGCGAGATATAAAGTCAGAATTACGTGATATAAAGTCAGAATTACGTGATATAAAGTCAGAATTGTGTGATATAAAGTCAGAATTACGTGATATAAAGTCAGAATTACGTGATATAAAGTCAGAATTGTGTGTTATAAAGTCAGAATTGCGTGATATAAAGTCAGAATTGCGTGATATAAAGTCAGAATTGTGTGTTATAAAGTCAGAATTGTGTGTTATAAAGTCAGAATTGCGAGATATAAAGTCAGAATTGCTTGATATAAAGTCAGAATTGCGAGATATAAAGTCAGAATTGCGAGATATAAAGTCAGAATTGCGAGATATAAAGTCAGAATTGCGAGATATAAAGTCAGAATTGCGAGATTTAAAGTCAGAATTGCGAGATATAAAGTCAGAATTGCGAGATATAAAGTCAGAATTGCGAGATATAAAGTCAGAATTGCGAGATTTAAAGTCAGAATTGCGAGATATAAAGTCAGAATTGTGAGATATAAAGTCAGAATTACGTGATATAAAGTCAGAATTGTGTGATATAAAGTCAGAATTGTGTGATATAAAGTCAGAATTGTGTGATATAAAGTCAGAATTGCGAGATATAAAGTCAGAATTACGTGATATAAAGTCAGAATTACGTGATATAAAGTCAGAATTGTGTGATATAAAGTCAGAATTACGTGATATAAAGTCAGAATTACGTGATATAAAGTCAGAATTGTGTGATATAAAGTCAGAATTGTGTGATATAAAGTCTCATTTGCGAGAAATAAACTTGCAATTCTGACTTTATATCATATAATTCTGACTTTAACACAAATGCAATTGGGAGATACAAAGTAGAATTTCATGATATAAAGTTGCAGTTGCGCGTTATAAAGTCTTTTTTTCCTTAGAATTGGACTTTATAACTCGCAATTGATGTCAGAATTGAGAGACATAAACTCGCAATTGTGAGAAATAAAGTCGCAATTATCTTTTAATATGTTTGATCTGTGGCGTAAACATAAGAACACACACACATGACGCCTGCAGCTCACCAGGTTTTGGACATGAGCTTCACACTGAAGTGTTTTCCACTCGTATACTAGCCTGGAAATCCAGACCTACACCTGAAAGATTAATGGTCTGGCATCGACTAATGAAACTCGGCCAGCTCGAGGGGCGGCACCAAGCATGCGTTTGAAAATCTCACTGCACGCAATTGGATAACACTACGACCAATCACAACAAGCCCCATACGCTTAGCTAGCAGCGGAGCTAACTGGTAGATTAGACTCTTACCGTATCCGGTCGGCAAAACAGCAAAAACGCCCTTCTTGCAAAGGAACGATTCGATCGCCGTCTTCTGTTCCTCTTTTAGATAAAAAGCCAAGTCTAACTCGTTCATTGTAGCGGCCAAAGCCGTTTCAAACGACTGGTGTTCATCCATAGCCATCTTGCAATGTTTACTAATGACTTCGACGTCGCAGCGCTGTCGTCATCTCGCCTATATCAGATAACCCACTGTGATTGGTGCAGCTCGGATACAAGTGCATATTTAATGAGCATCATTACTCGACGCCAGAGCAACTCGCGAGAACTTCCAGGTACTCGTATACACTCTCCGAAGCAATCTGAGACGATCATACATGTCCTTGCACTTACTATGAAACCCGACCCTGAAATGCACTCTTATGCAGACAGGTGTGTGTGTGTGTGTGTGAGATGCATTAGTATTCTTCAGGCTGTCTGAGAGAGGATAGATGAGGAGCAGAGAGATGCTCAGGGTCACTGGCATCAGGAGGAACATTTCTCTCTCCGTCTGCATCTGTTTTTTCCTCTGCTTTCTTTTCTTCCGTTCTCTTTCAGCGCTGCATTCGTTCCTCGTCTCGCTCTCTCGCCTCCTTTCTCCTTTCCTATACGTAATACACTAAATAAAATCACTGCTCGTGTTTAGTTACACACACTCTTAAAGAATAAAGGTTCCAAAACGTTACACTTTTGGTTCTTAATCTAAAGAACCTTTTTCACTATGAAGAACCTTTTGTGGAATGGAAAGATTTCATGGAACCACAGATGCCTTTATTTGTGAGAGTGTATCATGTTTATTTCATTCTAGACAAAGCTGTGTTTAACTTTATGATGTTTTATGGACAGTCAGTCCGTCGTTATAGTCGGTGAACTGATTAGCACACAAACCCTGGGGTTGCTGAAGTTTGAGCCTTATTTATTTTCTTTCTGAGTTGGACGTGACAAAAGTAATGCAATTTCAAAAGCCACCCAGTGAGAGCGAGTTGTTAGACGGATTTAAAGCATGAACTTGTTATTTTTTAGCCGATTCATTAAAAGAGTCGCCTTAAAATGAGTCATTTGTACTTGGCAACATGGAACTATTTGTTTTCTAATTCATTTCTTGATATAAATTTGTCCAGTCTCAGCTGCAAACTCACAACTCAGCTAAAACATCATTTCATTTAATGTGATGCTTTAGATTCAATATCAGTGCTGAATTACTCTCTCTCTCTCTCTCTCTCTCTCTCTCTCTCTCTCTCTCTCTCTCTCTCTCTCTCTCTCTCTCTCTCTCTCTCTCTCTCTCTCTCTGTCTGTCTGTGGTAATGAGCATTGGTTTCTGTGGCTTCATGTCAGTGTCACATTCATGCACACCTTTAGCACTCACCCTTCCTTTACTTCCATACACACCTGCTCTCACACACACCTCATCATGTCCACACTGCTGACACACACGCACACACACCTTTCCGTCTGGCCTCTGTGGCCCACACCTGATTACCTTAGATGAGAGGAGCACTCCAGCTGCATTCTGAACACTCTCTCACACACACTCACATTCACACTCACACTCACACACACACACACACACACACACACACACACACACACACACTCACATTCACACTCACACTCACACTCACACGTACACAGACACACACACATATACATACACACACATATACATATACATACACATACACATACACACACACACACACACACATATACATATACACACACACATACACACATACACATACACATACACACACACTCAGTCAGTCTGGTTCACTATATTTGTAGGGACTCTCCATAGATGTTTTATTTATTTCATTTTATTTTATTTATTCTTGAAGCTGGGTGGTTTTAAATAAATGGAAAAAAAAATATTTTGGAACCAAAACCACTGGACAAGTAAACAGTCAGTGTTGTGTATTATAAAAAAAACAATATTGGGTTATCTATATATATATATATTGGGTTAGAAATGTAGAAACTTATCATGCATCATTAATCATGCAACTCCCAGACAGAGTACTTTTCAAGTTCCCAAGTCACAACTTGTCGTTCTATTGCACTTTTCCATGTAGGAAGTTTGAAATTCTGAGTTCTGGCATATGAGGATCAGTGAGATTGCTGTGTGTGTGTGTGTGTGTGTGTGGGTGTGTGTGTGTGTGTCTGTGTGTGTGTGTAGAACAGAAATTCAAAGTGTGTTATTGCACAAAAACCCAACTTAACATGGAAGATGTGTTGCATCATGTCTGTTTATGCTGTTATACTGTACGTGTTTAAGGTTCAAATCATATGGGGTTTGTCTTTCTGCTGTTTTATATTCAACGTTTGTGTGCATGCATATGTGAGGAGAACACGTCTGTCTTGTTGTTTATTCACTGTGTGTGTGTGTGTGTGTTTCAGTGGGGATCACAAGCCCTTCCTCTCGGTGTTGTCGGTGTTGTCTCTGGTTCTGATCTTCCTCCTGGTTCAGCGTCACTGTTCGCTGGTGTCTAAGATCGCGCTGGCGCTCGGCATGCTGGGAGTTTACAGCTATCGCGCCGCTGTCGGAAACGTCCTGTTCCCATGGCAACACAGCAGCCGCACCGTCTCCAAGTAAGTTTGATGATATTTAAATATCGTATTGACATATTCCTTGAATGTCAGATGGTGAATAAATTATCTCCCCTCATTATCGTTTGTTGTCTGAAGTTTCTTCACTAACTTTGTCCGTGAGTTTAGAAACGTCAAGAGTTTTTAACGTGAGAGCTCGACTCTAGAGAGTGAAGGTTGGTTTAGGAATGATTAAACTCGTTATTAACAGAAATCACACACACACACACACTGGATAAACCACATCAACATGTAACTTAAATAACATGACTAAATAATAACAAAAAAACATGTAATTTTATTTACAAGAGGTTCTAACAAATTGTTAATTGCTGCAGTTTAATGAATCTGAATGAATTATTTTTAAGAATATGGTTTGAGTGAATGATTCAATGACGCACTTATAGACCAATTTCGAGCCGACGTCACAGTTACGTCACGGCGTTAGCTGGAGGCAAAACAAAGGGAAAACTGGAGGCGGCCATTACAAACCAGCACAGATTCGGCTACATAATAAGGAGCTTAAATTATTATTATTGTTATTAAATGTCATCTTGTTGTGTGCAAGATTTGACGGAATACAGGCATAATGTTTTCTAAATGATTGTGATTATTTGTGAATCATCTATGATTGTATACATAGTTTTGATTGATTGTGACTAGACTTTTTGAAGAACCTGGTAAGAAAGTGTAATCAAATACATAGTTCAAAAATGAATATGCTGTATCTGGAATTTTTATTTCTAGAAAATATTCACATCATTAAAATTGCACCGTAATGTCACTCTTTACATTGCCGTCTTCTGTCTGGCCGTGGCCCTGGCTAGGCAGAACTGCGGATCGTAGGCCATTTAGTACAGTTATAGGCATCTAAAGATATATATGCCCTCGGTTTCTCTTTACGCTCAGTTTCTCTATCGGGTCGGTGTAGAAGTCAGGCCACTCAACCGAGGTCGCGTTAGCGTTAATCCTGTCAGATCGTCCTTCCATTGACCGAGCGTGTACGGATCAGCCAATCTGGGATATCCGTTAAAATGAACTTTTGCAAATAACAATCGCAGTCCTGGACAGTGAGTGACCTTGCACATTAAGATAAAATCGGATTTTCTCCAGTCATTGTTAAAAAACAAGCTAACAAACGTTAGTGAAGCGGCCAGAGAGATTGTTCTGCCTTCACCTAAGCTCCGCCCACAAAAAAAGTCACCATGTTTACCAACTGAAAAGCGGTCTATAAGTACTTCATTGTTTCATTACTGGATGAATCAGTGTTTTTGAACGAATCTCTTGAGTGAATGATTCAATGACGAATTAATTTCTCACAGTCACTTGCCGCCACCTACTGGTGTAACGATGTAATCGATACAATCGCTATTTGAAGCGCCATGTCACTTTCAAAAGGTGATTTGCTCAGTGTTTTTATCCAATATATACACTATTATCCCAGTTCTTCTGTGGTAATATAGAAATAATGACACTGTGTGGTTGAAAGACTGTGTGTGAAGCGGGTTCATACTTATACACATGACGACAGCTCTCTCACAGATCTGAATGTTCGCTGTGATTTTGTCAAAGGTATAATAGACCCAAGTGAATCGTTGTCATTTAGGAATTAGTTATATGGGAATACTCATTAAATACTGTATGTTTACACACAGTACATATACATATTTATACCCGTATGCATCTGTGTACTTGTGCAGAGTGTTTCTGGCCTAAGAGAGCCCCAGTTAAGATCTTCACACACACTCATAAAAGTAAAAAGAGTTTTCTAAGGAACACACACAGTTTCACACACACAGATTCCTGTGACAAAATATCGCCGCTCGCCTCTTCCCCTTGACATTTACTCCCACCTAATTAAATCTTTGACCTCCTGGCCTCGGTGCAGCGCCACAGGCTGTGTCCCATTACACACTCTCCATGTGACCGAGAGAACGAGAGCGAGAGGTAATTGGCACTGCCACCCTGTGCCACCGGACTCACTCTCACACTCATTAATCACTGCGGGACATTGTTTATGTTGCCCTGGCAACCTCTGGCTCGCCTGTTAAGTAGACGTCCGCTGACTTCAACCCCATCGCTTCGACTCGCGCTCGCCTCGCTTTCTGCCTCTCCATCACACGCTTTCTGCCGTTGCCCTTAATGAGTGTTGATTTTAGTGCATTTAAAAGGGTAGCTCACCTAAAAATGGAACAATTTATTTTACTCTCATGCCATTTCAAATCTTCTTCCATGGAAAATACAGAGACATTTTGAAGAATTGTTCTGTTTGATTTTCTTTCCAGCCACATAAAATATTAAAAATTAAGTTCCCATTTAATTTACTTGTGAAATACTGAATATAGAGAATGAGGTGAAAGAGCCTTATTTGCAAAAGCATCATCTTAATTTGCTCTAGAACATTTGTTAAATCAACCTGAGAAATACATTATTTGCCATATTTAAGATAAAGAAGCTCCATTTATGGTGCCATTATTGTCAGGTTTTGATGTCATTTGACTTTGCTATATATATATACATATACATATACATATATATATACATATACATATACATATATATATATATACACTCACCTAAAGGATTATTAGGAACACCTGTTCAATTTCTCATTAATGCAATTATCTAATCAACCAATCACATGGCAGTTGCTTCAATGCATTTAGGGGTGTGGTCCTGGTCAAGACAATCTCCTGAACTCCAAACTGAATGTCAGAATGGGAAAGAAAGGTGATTTAAGCAATTTTGAGCGTGGCATGGTTGTTGGTGCCAGACGGGCCGGTCTGAGTATTTCACAATCTGCTCAGTTACTGGGATTTTCACGCACAACCATTTCTAGGGTTTACAAAGAATGGTGTGAAAAGGGAAAAACATCCAGTATGCGGCAGTCCTGTGGGCGAAAATGCCTTGTTGATGCTAGAGGTCAGAGGAGAATGGGCCGACTGATTCAAGCTGATAGAAGAGCAACTTTGACTGAAATAACCACTCGTTACAACCGAGGTATGCAGCAAAGCATTTGCCACAACAGCACAACCTTGAGGCGGATGGGCTACAACAGCAGAAGACCCCACCGGGTACCACTCATCTCCACTACAAATGGGAAAAAGAGGCTACAATTTGCACAAGCTCACCAAAATTGGACAGTTGAAGACTGGAAAAATGTTGCCTGGTCTGATGAGTCTCGATTTCTGTTGAGACATTCAGATGGTAGAGTCAGAATTTGGCGTAAACAGAATGAGAACATGGATCCATCATGCCTTGTTACCACTGTGCAGGCTGGTGGTGGTGGTGTAATGGTGTGGGGGATGTTTTCTTGGCACACTTTAGGCCCCTTAGTGCCAATTGGGCATCGTTTAAATGCCACGGCCTACCTGAGCATTGTTTCTGACCATGTCCATCCCTTTATGACCACCATGTACCCATCCTCTGATGGCTACTTCCAGCAGGATAATGCACCATGTCACAAAGCTCGAATCATTTCAAATTGGTTTCTTGAACATGACATGAGTTCACTGTACTAAAATGGCCCCCACAGTCACCAGATCTCAACCCAATAGAGCATCTTTGGGATGTGGTGGAACGGGAGCTTCGTGCCCTGGATGTGCATCCCACAAATCTCCATCAACTGCAAGATGCTATCCTATCAATATGGGCCAACATTTCTAAAGAATGCTTTCAGCACCTTGTTGAATCAATGCCACGTAGAATTAAGGCAGTTCTGAAGGCGAAAGGGGGTCAAACACAGTATTAGTATGGTGTTCCTAATAATCCTTTAGGTGTGTGTGTGTGTGTGTGTGTGTGTGTGTGTGTGTGTATGTGTGTGTGTGTGTGCATATATATATATATATTTATATATATATATATATATATATATATATATACATATATATATATATATATATATATATATATATATATATATATATATATATATTGGGGTGTAACGATGCATGTATTGTCCTGAACCGTCACAGGTGGATGCATACAGTCAGACGCTGAATACAGTCTCAGGCGATCCACACTCCAGTCCAGAAGGGGGCGTGCGGTAATGCAACGCTGTTTGATAACCGCCATAACACGCAAGAGATTGATAGTAGCCCATATGCTGAGTTTCGATTCATTTTTGTGATGCTCTTAAGGTTGTTGCGATAACCGCTACTGACAAACCGCAGCAACCGCGATATTCGCGTTTTCTTTTTTCATAAGGCTATACCCTTCTTGTTTTGAACTTCATGCATGTGTATTGAATGTTAAATAAGTTAATAATGATAACAAGACTGTTTTTATCATGGTAATTTTTACAGAGGCTTCGTGGATTTGCACTTAAACCTTAAGTTGCACTTGCACTTAAAAGCGAAACATTTGTCGTATCATCCTTTTAACGTTTAAGGGTAAAAAGGGTAATGTTTAAGCCGCAGGGGGAAAAAATCATTGAGTCACGCATTGAATCAATGCCATTGGTCTCTATTAAGTGAAGCATCAGATTCAGCGTTACCCATGCAACGCATTGCTGGTCAGCTGAGCCGAGTCTTCAAAAGTAGAGCTCAAAGTTAAAAATAATTAACACCTTGGTTCATTACATCTATCTTTTAATGATTCAGCGTTTTTGAACGTGTTCGTTGAATGAACGGTTTAATGACTCACTCAAAGACAGTCCGTTGCGCACTGAGTGACTGCCTTTCAATGCGCAGAGACAACATGCTAATCAAAACAATACGTTTGAAAACTGCCATTGCGTTTTACCACGCAGCATTGGTCAATCTATCAATTAGAGTAACAAATCAACAATTCCTTGTTTTTTTATTTTAAGCAATCAGGAATCACTCATGCTAACACATACCAGACAACATCATCCAGATTACTGTCTGTTTAAAATAAATGAAAAGAAACATAGCATTGGGGATTTGTTGCTTTTTTCTGTGCTGTTACACCCCTAATATATATTAGTGATGCACCGATGTATCGGCCAATAATCGGTATCGACCGATAAAAGCAATTTTTTCACTATCTGTGTAATTAATCGGTATGTTCGAATAAATTTGCCATGAAGTAAAGTGCTTATAAAAACAACATTATTTGCCACAAAAAACGTGGTACATTGTACATTTTCGAGAAGCTGTACTTGCATAAATAGAACAATACTAATATAAAAATACTTTGGTGGCAACAGAGTGAAGTGACTTTAGTGATGAATGTCCCTTGACTAAGATGCACAATCATGCATGACCCAAAAAGTATTACAGACTTGACAGCTGATTGTTCTAATGGAGTTATTCTTCCATGTGTGAATGTAAATGTGGGTGTTAGTTAGCCATTAACACAGTTGATACCTTTCTGAATAGATATGTAAATCACAGAAATGTCTCAAGCTGCTTTTAGAGGTGTAAACAACCTCGAGTCTGTTTTGCATCTAATTTATTTATGTCAGATGACCCAAACAGAATTACTGCACCACATGCATGAAACAAGCTACTAAACAACTCAGCGTGTGATATTTAGTGCGTTTGAAATGTCTTTCTTCATGTAAACAAGAATTATTAATAGCTTTTTTAGTTTCATAAGCATATTTTTAGCATGCACACAAGATAATTATGATGCAGCCTTTTAGACAATGCTAAGACACCGCCACATCTTTCAGAGAATCCCAGAATGCATTGCAACAAGGTCAGTGGAAAAAAAACTGTAAAAGTCGAGAATTTTAATTTTAAGCTAGTTGTTTGGTTTTGGTTTTGGCCTTTGATTAAAAAATACAAACGAGTCCAAAGTGCTGTCGACTGTCATTGACAGAAAACCACAAGCACACAAAAGACAGAGTGAAGAGATGTCAAGCAAGATGCTTTTTTAATCAGAGTTTATGCTCAAAGCTGTTTACGGGGGATGATTGTTGTCAGAGAAAGCGGAGCGGAAAAGAAATAAACAAGAATTTTGGCAGAGACACAAATTTTGGCGTGTTTGAACGGAGATCGGGAGCGTCTGAGTTCAGTAGTGACAGAATGAGATATCAGGACACGGATCTGTTGAGGCGTAGTGCACATCATAAACTGAATAACATAGAGTCTCCAGTCAGGCGACTTCAACAAAGTCTGTGTTTGCCATCAGAGAGGAAAACATGAATTCTGAACACACTTCTCAAGGGACAGAGGGGATATTGTGAGCTGGTACATATCTTTAAAAAGCATTAAAGCTTAATGTTTCTTTTTTCTGAAAGCAAGAGAAGCCCACTAAAGCATAGCCAGTTCACGCAATAAATAATTAAGAAAAACTAAATACATTTTCTTCAGGCAATGCAGATATACTCACTTCAAACTAAAGAAATGAAAACATGATAAGCTATATTTAAAAAAAATAGTGATTTTTATACACTATTATATTTTAAAGGACATATTGTGTTTTGTCTGTATCTTTGTCTGTTGACGAAAAGATGCGTTTTCAGCCATGTCTTGAAAATGGCTAAAGACTCAGGTTGAGTTCAGCAGGTCATTCCACCAGCAGAGAACAGTCCAGGTAAAGGTCTGTGAAAGTGATTTTGTGCCTGTTTTGGATCAGATCCTAGTGTTGACATGTAGATGGAGAAGAGAAGCGGTCCCAGCACTGAGCCCTGAGGCACTCCAGTAGATAATGATAACAGTGATAGGAAAAAACATGTTTCTGAATGACAGATCCTAGTGATGACATATAGATGGAGAAGAGAAATGGTCCCAGCACTAAGCCCTGAGGCACTCCACTCCAATTTTTTTCATCTGAGAAATCTGGTTAAGATGAAATCATGTCTGACGTATAAGAGCCTTGAAATTGCAATCCGTGCTCTTATATCATCAAGACTTGATTATTGTAATTCTTTATATAAGGGTATTAGTCAAGCATCTATTCTACGACTGCAAAAGGTTCAAAACGCTGCAGTGAGATTATTAATATGAATTTATGATTAATTAATATTATTAAAATGAATATTAAAAAACATGAACACATCACTCCGTCCTTGGTCTCTTTACATTGGCTCCCTGTACAATATAGGATTGATTTTAAACTTATTTTATTGGTGTATAGATCTCTTCATGGCCTTACACCGACTTATTTATCAGATCTGTAAATGGAGTATCAGACAGGAAGAACTTTGAGATCAGCAACTCAAAATTTGCTGAAAAATCCAAGGACCAAGTTAAGCCAGAAAGGGGATTGTGCATTTGGGGTAGTAGCGCCAAGACTTTGGAATAGCTTACCATTACATGTTAGGGACGCTGACTCGGTACATGTCTTTAAAGTACAACTTAAGACACATTTGTTTGCCATGGCCTTTTGATGATAATTTTTTTGTCTTTTTATTCTATTACTATGGTACTATTTTGTCTATCTTACTGAGATGATGTAAAGCACATTGATCAACATGTATCATTTTAATAGTGCTATACAAATAAAAGTGACATTGACATTGACAGTAGATAGATGATAACAGTGATAGGAAAAACCATGTTTCTAAATGACAGATCCTAGTCATGACATGTAGATGGAGAAGAGAAGCGGTCCCAGCACTGAGCCCTGAGGCACTCCAGTAGATATATGATAACAGTGATAGGAAAAAACGTATTTCTGAATGTATTTATGAATCCAGTAGCTAGATGTTGCGACTTAAAGCAACACCAAGGAACTTTTCCTCTGCGTTCGCCCTACAGGTTGGAAGCGGAATTGTCCATTACCGCTGTCGTAAATAATTTAGTCCAAAACATAACAGTTTCCCAGTCAAATATCCTCCAACGCCAAAAATCAACTCACAACTTCACTAACGCTAGCATGCAATCAATCAAAAACCGGTAAGCCGGTCCAATGTTCACTCTAGTTCGAGCTCTTACTCAATCATGCTCCCGTTTTCTTTTCCTCGCCTCCTCCGACATCATACCCTTCCTTTTATTTCCAGACTCCGTCATGATGACAATTCAAAAGCTACCCGGCTGCTAGGTATCTTACATTTAGTTGTAGTCTACTGTCGGGTATGCTCCACCTATCGGCAATTGTAACGCTTGCCGTAAAGGAAGTCAAATTTGTAGTTTTCTTATGTCTCATTAGAACTACAGAAACGCGGCCCGATCTAGCAATCTTAGTGGATATACCAGATAAAGGACCGCAAAGCGGTGGCATAAGTGCCTTTCACCCTGTCACGACTTGATGAACCACTGAAACGATTTTGGAAACGTTATTTGAAGGTAAAAAATCCTACTTGGTGTTGCTTTAAGGCTGGAATACACTACACTATTTTGCTCAGATTTTTGCCCCGATTTGCGATCTGGGTGAGTCGGACTCGGCAGTAGTTGCCGAATGTCTGCGCCAGTCTGTAGATTTTGTGCGTTCGGAGTTGACAGAATTCACAGAAAATCACGTAGTGTATGATGGGCACGGATTTGGTTAAATTCAGACTTTGATTCCATCCAGTCGGAGGACATCAAAACAGATTTGATAATTTGAGCCAATTTTAGAACATATATAGTGTATGATGCATCACTAATAAATACTGTACATAATACAGTCATAATATGCTGACCAGACAATGGAAATCAAGGGTGCGAAGTCACAAAGATCAAGAAAAAATGACGTTGTACGAGACGACATACGAGATCGGGAAAATGTGTTAGAAAACACAGAATCTGCCATATGTTTAGTAATTGTTTGCAGGAGTTTCACTATTCACACAGTGGCGTTAACGCAGCTCACTTCACTCCCAGGTCGAAAAATACGGAAATCCTTATAAATACGGAAAAATCCCTGAAGAATGCGTCACATGTTTCTGTGTAGTGTATTGTAGTGTAGGCTAGTGTTTGATCCTCAGTCCTGTAGTGTGTGATGCCCAGATTTTCTCTCTAACCATTTACAAAGTTGGCAAGTGTATGATGAAATATACAGTATATATTCTAAAATTTGGATTTCATACAATAATTTTTTATTCAAACAAAATCCTGTCATCCAGCCATCTCCTCCATTCCTCTTTCATCCTCATCAACAAAAATGTAGTTTAGGTGGACAGATCAATACAGTACAATGAACATTAAAAAAAATTTAGGATGTTGGAAAATAACAATATCTTTTCTGTTAACCAAATGCTTTTTAATCTTCGCTATAATTGCTTCAATGCAAATGAACAAGCGCGCCGTTATTTTTTGTGTAGTGACGTGTGTGTTCAAGTAAGCCAGATATGAGCAGATTCTGCGTAATACGCTGTATTTAATATATCATGAAGACTCACGAGTATTTGCGCCAAATCAGATTTGACTTGCACGATATAATTTAATAAGTATAATAAGTAACATGCCAAATTGGCTCATGATTTGACAGCGTTTCCCGCCACAGTTGATTTTTACCCGCATTTGGCGGGTTGGCGGGTGTTAATTTCAGTCTTTAGACACCTCACCCCCTCCCTCCACAACACCCTGAAGACCTACTGAGAGAGTTAACAGGAGGATCTGGTGGTTAACTGTGTCAAACGCAGCCGACTGATCCAACAATATGAGTACTGAGGATTCGGAAGCTGCTTTTGCCAGACAAACCGAGAGCAGGGCAGGCTCAGTTTAGTGACGCTGGTTGAACAAACCAGACTGGTTGTTGTCCAGGAGGTTGTTCTGTGTAAGAAAGGGAGAGACCATGTACAGTCAAACCAAAATTTATTCAGACACCTTCTACATTTCTCACTTTCTCACAGTTTATTCGCTATAGTTTAGAAAATGGTAATAAAATATGACAAGAACTCAGAGTTATCAAATCAGTTGATATTTGACTGGTTTTGTCCGTCCTTCTGTTAGACTGTCTCACACATGAATTATGTTGAATATCTGTCAGCTGTTAAATTTAACTACACAATTAGATAATACCAGTTTAGCTCAACCAATCACCAAGCAATGCTTCATTTTGTTCAGTCTGTGTGTAAAAAGAGCATTAGCAATTAAAGACAAAACACTTCAGCAAAACATGATCAGCTCAAAGTTTCAGAATAATTTTTGGTCCCAAATTTTTATAAATGTCACTGGTAGTCACTGTATGAAGATTTTTTGTGTATAATATGTCACAGTTTACTTTATTTTAGGGTGACCATATTTTAGTTTTCAGAAAAGAGGACGGGGCGTGGTTGATGGGTGGGGGCGTGGTTTGGGGAGGTGTGGTTAAGGGGTGGGGTTTGGGGAGGCGTGGTTAAGGGATGGGGCGTGGTTTGGGAGGCGTGGTTAAGGGGTGGGGGTGTGTTTTGGGGAGGCGTGGTTAAGGGGTGGGGGTGTGGTTTGGGGAGGCGTGGTTAATGGGTAGGGTGTGGTTTGGGGAGGCGTGGTTAAGGGATGGGGGCGTGGTTTGGGAGATGTGGTTAAGGGGTGGGGGTGTGGTTTGGGGAGGCGTGGTTAAGGAGTGGGGGGGTGGTTTGGGGAGGCGTGGTTAAGGGGTGGGGGTGTGGTTTGGGGAGGCGTGGTTAAGGGGTGGGGGTGTGGTTGGGGTGAATGCATCAAAAAATACTTGACAAATGCATTCACAACCTTGCAACTATGTTATTGTACTTTAATACATAAAGTAATACATCCTTTCCATTCAATGTTTGGCCCGCAACAATAGAATACTATAAAAAAAAATAAAAGTTTAGCTTTTAACACCTTTTACATGACACTATTTCTTTTCATAGCCATAGGTTAAAAATCTGCTACTAAAATAAAAAATCTACTACACTATTTCAGTAAAAAAACTATTTCAATCCTCCTGATGTTCTCTTGTAGCCTATACTTTCTTTATGTGGGCTTCTAGGTCGCTAGCACCTTTATTTGACACTGACACGTACGTGCCAGCTTTGCAGTTCATGCATTCTGCTTTACACAGATCCCGACCGAAACGAAAACACGGGAATTTTCTCTGTAAATCATCTGTGAATTTACATTTGGGCTTTTTTTACGCTGTTAGCTACTTACTTACATCTTATCTCACACTTGACCGTAAATTGAAGCATCGAGTTACGCTGCTAAAATTCTGTGAACGTAAAGTCCACCTACTTTTATTTGATTGGTCATTTCAAGTATTCTGACATTGACGAGCAGTGATAGACCAATGAGGCTGAGATGAACACACACACACACACACACAGGCCTCTGTATTCTGACGTGCGCTTGCCGCTGCGGATCGAGGAACGCGCTGATTATAACAAGACGGGGCGAAGCCGAAGCCGGTTTCATATGTTTTGTGTGCAAAGGCAAGCGTGTATTTAAAGTACACGCTTAAAGAAAAATAATGAAAACAGGACATTTGCATCACTTTATAAAAACAGCCAGGACGGCCAGGACAGGACGTGAAAACAGGACATGTCCTGGGAAAACAGGACGTTTGGTCACCCTACTTTATTTTGCTCTCCTCACTTTCATAAATAAACTATAGTGTCCTGCACACACTAGTAAAAAAAGCACAAATTATATCTGGTGTCTGAATAATTTTTGGTTTGACTTTATAATGTAGCCCCACAATATATTTAAGAGTCCTGACATGTTTGTTTGGTTGAGAGTCACTCCATAAAGATGTTTCATCTGCCACATCAGCGATAAACATGATTTTTCCTGCTAGGTTATTAAGGTCACATTCAAATAAAGAGCGTGTGTGTGTGTAGGGTGTTCACATATGACACTGTGATGCCCTGCACCCTTAAAAGTACTCGCTTCAAGTGCTCTGCCCTCCACAGTGAGCACATAGTCCTTGACGCTCACTTTCAAGTGGAATTTGCCCTTTTTTCCCTGAGCTTTGTAGATCCCGACACATCTGACGAGAGTAATTAAAAGCACACCTGCGTCAGGAGGAGGCCATAAAAATCCTGCGTATTTTTATCCTGATTAATCTACGCGTGTGTGTGTGTGTGTGTGTGTTTTGATCTGACACCTCGTTTGAGAGTGTTTATGCATGCGGATCCCACATAGAGATGGAAATTAATTCTGTGCACACACTCACATATTTCTCTTCTAATGCGCTCTGAGTTAAACCTGTGTAAAAAAATGCATCAAACAACACGTGTGGCGTGTAATTAGTCTCGCACGGTTTGCGCTGTGAACACAGGAGTGTTGTCTCGCATCATGTGGCTTGTTGAGGAGAGGCTCGCTGGTTGTGAGCGATCAGACGTGCTATTTTTGCCTGGCAGACTGTAAAAATATCCCATATCGAGGCTCTCATAGCTATTTCTGCCACCTAGCAACACCCTATCAACCATGGCAACCATGACACGACTTTTGCACAGGTTTATGTTGATCATAATAACCATTTGTATTTATTTATTTATTCTTTATTTATATATTTGTATTCATTTATTTATTTTGAATAATACGTTTATTTAATTTTTATTTAGTATTCATTTATTTTTTATTAATTATCTATTAATATTTATTTATTTATAATTATTTGTTTGTTTATATATATGAATTTATGTGTTAATAATTTATTTATTATTATTATTTAGTAATTTTTGTTAATTATTTACTTTTTATTTATTTATTTATTTTAATTTCATTAACTTTCATCACTTTCTTTCATTTTTGTCTTTTATTAATTGTTAGTTTGTTCATTTGACCTTTCATTGTTTGTTTGTTCATTCATTCGTTCATTCATTCACATTCTTGCAGTCGTTTTATACTTTTTTTTTTTTTTATTATTCATTTATTTTAATTTATGTATTTATTTATAATTATTTTGTATATATATATATATATATATATTATTTGTATGTTTTTTTAATGATTCATTTATTTTTTATTAATTTTCATTTACTTTTTATGTGTTTATCTTTTTTAATTTCATTAACTTTCATCACTTTCTTTCTTTTATTTATTTGTTTTCTTTTATTAATTTTGTTAGTTTGTTCAGTTGACCTTTCTTTCTTTCTTGCTTGTTTGCTCATTCATTCATTCATTCACTCGTTTGTTCTTGCAGTTGTTCCGTCACATATTTATTTAGTATTTATCAAAATTCAGATACTTAGCAACCATGCCAGGACTTCAGCTTGGGTTTATGTTTCTCACAATAACCTGCGTGACTCAGAGTGCTCTGCTCTAGGGTCAAAGGTCATGTTGTTCTCATAGTTTCCCTGACACACAGCTGTGGGAACAGCAGATCAGCAACACTGGAGCTGAATAAAACAGAAAGACGGGAATGAATAAATGTATAGACTTCAGCATGTTTATGTGAGTTGGCTTGTGTGTGTGTGTTTGTGTGTGTGTGTGTGTGTGTGTGTGTGTGTGTGTGTGTGTGTGTGTGTGTGTGTGTGTGTGTGTGTGTGTGTGTGTGTGTGTGTGTGTGTGTGTGTGTGTGTGTGTGTGTGTGTGTGTGTGTGTGTGTGTGTGTGTGTGTGTGTGTGTGAGGTCTGTTGTCTGGAGTTTTTAAACCTGATGCGATATCTGGCAACCTCTCTTTCATGCACATCACACACACTGATGTTGTTATTTTAGTGCATTTCACACACCTTCAGTGTCAGACTGAAGTGCAGTCTGAGCAACGTCCCGTCAGACCGAGTGAATCGCTGGCAGAACTAATAAAAGATTAATGATAAACTAGTGTCCGCCTCAGATGCCGTGAATACACACCCTTCACACACACCATCTGATGATCCTGCACACAACATTGACTATCTCTCAGTCTGAGTGACTGGATTTGCAGTTTCCTGGAGTAAGGATGCAAGTGTGTGTGTGTGTGCGTGTGAGCATGTGTGTGAAAGAGTGTGTGTGTGTGTGTGTGTGTGCAGTTTGTGTGCGTGTGCGCGTGTGTGAAAGAGAGTGTGTGCGTGTGAGCATGTGTGTGAAAGAGTATGTGTGTGTGTGTGCAGTGTGTGTGCGTGTGCGTGTGTGCGTGTGTGAAAGAGTGTGTGAGAGCGTGTGTGTTTGAGCGTGTGTGTTTGAGTGTGTGAGTGTGTGTGTCTGTGTGAGTATGAGTTTGTTCTTTCATTTGCTCGCTTGTTCTTTCTTTCATTCATTCACTCACTCTTTCTTTCTTTCGTTATTTTGCTCGCTCGCTCTTTCTTTCATTTCGTTCATTCGCTTTCTTTTTTCTTCCTCCTTTCCTTCCTTCCTTCCTGTTAATTTAATTAATTAATTTGTTTGATATTTCTTTCATTATTGTTTATCCTTTTGTTCATTCTTTAATTTTTGTTCATTTGATTTTCTTTTAGTTTGTTAGTTCGTTCCATCACTCATTATTGTAACATCATGAGTGTGAGTAAATGATGACAGAATTTCAATTTTTTTCTTTTGTATGCATCACTAATTTTGAACCTTTATTAAAGGTGCTCATAGCGATGTCACTCGTTTTTTAGGCTGAAACATTTTTTGTCACATCCAGCACATCTCCTCACTATCCGCTAGATGCCTGTCCCCTGAACACACTGTAAAGAAACGCGGTCTCTGTAGACAGCCCAGACTCCACAAACGGCAACAAAAACAAACTGGCCCAGCCTGGACCACGAAACATAACAAACAGTGTTCCAGCCAATAATAAACAGGAATGATGTGGGGGTGGGGGTGGGGTGGGTAGTGCGCGTGCACAGGAAAGGGGGTGTGGGGGGTGGAGGAGAGAGAAGCATGAAGACGGAACTTAGCTAGAGGAGAGATGTCCTATCAATGAATAACGCTAAAATTGTATATTCTCTTGAATTTTGAAATGGCCGACACACAACCAAAGAGATGACGTACCGATGAACAAATAACAAAGAACAGGGAAATGGAGAAGGAACGCGAAGTCCCGAATTTACATCGGAAAAGCTTTCAAAAGGTGGCAAGAACTCCGCCGGCAGAAGGGCTTCCAATCCCACATTCAGCTGGCTCTGTTTCTGGTGGACGGGGTAAATCCAGTTTGTTTTTTCTAAATGGTTCATGACTGTTTCAGGAAGCACGGGAGGGTGGGGGAGGGGACGGGATGAGGAGGAGGGAGGGTCGAGCTAGCCTCCGTTTTCTTTGACAATACTTCGAATAGAAGAAGTGACGTCACCCAGCATCGCTTAGAGTGATGAAGTTCACAAAGTTTTTGAACTTAAAGCATTAATTCCGTAGGCAATAAAACACAACACTAGCTGGTCCTCATTTGTCTGCAGGTTAAAGCAAGTCTTGAGTCTGAGGCTTTCAGGTTTGACGTTTTTCCTGCTTCGTCATTCATTCTCACGGCATGAACGACGTGCCGTTGCCAAGTTCTGGTTGTCATGGTAACGTGTGTTGGATTAAAGTGTTCAGTGCAGATGTAGTTTTCTCTCTGATGGAGCTTATTTACAGTGAAGAGGAACAGAGACACAGTGGCAATAAAAATGATGAGATTTTCCTGCTTCTCCGGGGAAATTGCAGAAATCTCCCGCCTGTTTTTCTCTAATCACATTTAATGTGACTGATCCAGTGTACTGTGAGAGCCAGCGTCTCCAGCTACAAGATACTCGTGATTTAATATAGTTAAACTACATTCAGTCATGCTGCCCTTTAGAAAAACTACACCAGCAACTCACACAAAGTGCATCAAAGCCGTTTAAGAGGACGATATGCCGCATGTTAAACCAGATCAGATCATCATAATTGGATTATATAATATAATTTAATCCGAGCAGTATTTTTGGTTCAAGAACAATGGTTTTGAATGAATAATTCTAGGATGACAGCATTAAACTGAACAAATAGATGTACAAGAAAACTAGATAATATAGAGGTGATAACAGTGATGATACATGAATATATTTGTAAAAAAAAACTTTTAGAGGAATCGTTGAATTGGTTCATTTTAGGGCTGTGCAACGATTAATCGCGATTTAAATTATAAGTTTTGATATACAGTACCATAATGTCCCTGTCAATATACTGTACCATATCCAGGGGTGCACATGTGTGGTAAAAATAAATGATGCACAGCAGAAATTGTGGAGGGAAGCGCTTCTGAGGACCAACATTTTTGGGGTTGGGGACACATTTACTTACTGGAGTGGGATTTTTCTCCATCTCTGGCAATTGTGATGAAGTGTGTTCATTAATTATTAATGCTGTCAAAATTAACACATTAATACACGATAATTTTTTTTATTTTAACGCGTTAAAAATATTTAATGCAATTAGCGCAGTATCTGTGTTTTTCGTCAACCTTTGGCTAGTGTTACAATGTAGAATCACGCTGTAATTCAAATGCCTTTTGGTAGGATAGGACAGTAGCTAGACAGGAAGTGAAGTGGGAGAGAGAGGGGGGGGTCGAGATCGGGAAAGGTCCACTCGAACTCGGGTCTCCCGGAGCACAACGGCACTACATGTCAGCGCACTTGCCCACGAGGCTATCAGCACCGACGACCAGGTTACTTTTGATATGAAACCAATTCTCAACTTTGAAATTTGGTAATTTTTTAAAGAAATTTAAACAATAAATAGCGTTTTGTGGCTCTTTAATGTGTCTGACAGATCGCTGTAGAGTCTCAGTTAAAGCTGTTCGTGAACCGATCATCTCTTCCTTCTAGTTCATTTATAGCATCAAATAAACATGAATGAACATCAGAAGGAATGTTGTTTTAACAGCGGGAAGACGTCAATACACTGCTTTTTTCAAGTTCAAATTCTCCAACGTTAAGGTCCTTGCACACTGAGTCCGAAATTTTCGCATGCGTTTTTTTGTAGGCATGATTCGGTGGCTCTGAATTGTCAAAACACCATTCAAAATGCTTGCTTCGGATGCGAAAAACGCAGAAAATCTAACCTGATCCAAATTTTTTTATGACGGCAGTGTGCAAGCGTGATTGACATAACGTGAGGTCGTATTTATTTTTTAACGTGCGAAAATTTCAGTTGCAAATTTCTGAAATTCGCGTCCAAAATTTTCGCACATTAAAAAATAAATGTTTTTTTTTTTTTTACTCACGTTATGTGTGCAAGGACCTTCAGTGTGCAAGGACCTTTAATCTTAACTCTCCTGACTGCTTTGTCGGACAAAAATGGCGGATTCGGCGGATTATGATTGGTCAGATCGCCTGTCAATCAAACTCCCTGCGAAGGGTCAAATGCCAAAATGCTTGTTTTGTCGAGTATCCTCGCAAGCACAGTTAAATTAGTTAAATTAAGTCTTAAATGTACATAAATTGTTGTGAAAAAATGTTGTCTTAAAGTGACAGTAGCTTATTAAACCCGCTGCTGTGATGTCTGTGATTAATGTTAATCAAAGAACAAAAGACAGGGAAAATCACTCACTGCTCTTTCCTGAATAATGTTTGTAGCTTTTAAGAAGGATTAATCTACATTTAATGTAAACTTTATGCAGTGAAGTCTGTGAATTGTTTGATAACTTTATTAAATTTCTGTAGGCTATATATCCTACCTGTTAGACCTACCTCAAAATCCTAAAGCACTGTTTACAAGGTTACATAGGTCAAAAACAATGAAAACAATAAATTTTTGAGCATTTTGGCAGGGCAGTCAGGAGGAAAGTGATAGCTTGTAGGATAAGCGTGAGTACGAAGCAACATCTCCAGGTATTCCCTTTAAAGCCCAGACCAGAACTGTTATGTGCACCCCTGACCATATCAATGTTTCATTAATTCATTCCCTCGTTTTGGTTAAGTACAGGTAGTGGTAAGGATTTAACTAAATTAAAACGTTATTCCTTTCTCATAGGCAGCATTAAATAGTTCAGCTGATTTGAGTGAATCGCTTCTTTCCAATGATTCATGGACATATAATAAGTAACTTCTGCTCTCCGCTGTGAAGCAACAAGCCTTGCTCTTATTGATTCTCTCAAGCTTTGACCGAGATAAAGATGAGGCTTCAAACAAAAGGCTGTTCTCGGTCAATATTGAGTCTTCTGTGTGTGTGTAGGTGAACGTGAGCGCCTTAGGCCTTGTCCACAATAGTATGTTTTTGTTTGAAAACAATCAAATGCATCTTTTTCTCTCTGTTTTGTCCTTCCGTCCACACTGAGACGGCGTTTTTATTCATGAAGATAAGCTTTTTGAAAACGCTCTCCAAAGTGGATACATTTGAAAAGCCATTTTCGAGTTGTAAAGTGTGTCAAAACGGAGGGATTTAAAAAACGATGACGTAAGTTTAGTCATGTGCCGCATATTGTACCAATAGATATTCATGTTTATACATATATATTGTGCCTGTTATGTGCTGTTCACTTTCACACAGTCGCTAAAATATGTTACTTTGCACTCTCTTCATATCACAGTCCTGCAAAGATGACAGAAAATACTCACATTTGCTTTCCTGCAGTAAAACATGAGAGAAGTTGCGTTTAGACCAAACATATAATAGTGAGTGAGTGAATGACACCTGTCAGTGAATGCTGAGATATTTTGCAAAATAAAATGATCCTGTCAGAAGAATTGCGCGATAACTTTATTATTTATTTTTCTGTCTGTATCATCTCAGTGAGCTTTTGTGAGGTTTTACCTGGAAGTCTACCTGGGTCATCTCCAATTGGCGTTCCTTGGGTCGTCTCCAATCGACGTTCCCTATATAGTCTACCTGGGTCATCTCCAATCGACTTTCCCTGGGTCGTCTCCAATCGACGTTCCCTATATAGTCTACCTGGGTCGTCTCCATTCGGCATTCCCTGGGTCGTCTCCAATAGACGTTCCCTATATAGTCTACTTGGGTCGTCTTCAGTCGGCGTTCCCTGGGTCGTCTCCAATCGACGTTCCCTATATAGTCTACCTGGGTCATCTCCAATCGACGTTCCCTATATAGTCTACCTGGGTCATCTCCAATCGACGTTCCCTATATAGTCTACCTGGGTCGTCTCCAATCGACGTTCCCTATATAGTCTACCTGGGTCGTCTCCAATCGACGTTCCCTATATAGTCTACCTGGGTCGTCTCCATTCGGCGTTCCCTGGGTCGTCTCCAATCGACGTTCCCTATATAGTCTACTTGGGTCGTCTCCAGTTGGCGTTCCCTGGGTCGTCTCCAATCGACGTTCCCCATAGTCTACCTGGGTCATCTCCAATCGACGTTCCCTGGGTCGTCTCCAATCGACGTTCCCTATATAGTCTATGTAGTCTACCTAACTAACTAGCTTCCCTAACTAGCTTTCTTCCTGCGCAGGAATAATCGACAAACAGACTTCAGCAAATGTCCTTCAAATGCTTTAATCACGGCTGGGAGATCTTCCCGAGCAGTTCTCAGGGAATCTCTCCCAAGAAGAAGCAAGGCCGGAGGATCTCAGACAAATTCCATTGAGAATCCCACCAGCTAACACGAATACAACAGTTTTTATAGAATAGGGAGGTATGGCAAAATGATATGAATTTGATTGGTTCTTCATATGCAAACCCTTCTGTTACTAGGTAAAGCAAACTTTATTTTAATGATTACTTCATTGTTAATCACAAGGTTCAAATTTAGTCATCTGTCTAGTTTCAATTCCCATATTTGTTATTTTTACACTCACACAACCAAAGTAAAAGGGGTATGGCAACACAACATACAACATTCAAAAACACAGGACAGAACGTTTTAGTACATTGTGTTTCAAAGTGTTCTCATGTTAGGCCTAAAAAGAGAAATAAGGTTAGATGTAAGAAACATGGTTAGTTTAATATACAGTTTACTATTTTATCTATTAAAAATCCACCACACAGGCGTTTTCCAAAAGTTTCTCATCCACACTGAAACATCTGAAAACGCTAGTGTGGACGGAGAGCGTTTTTTATTAAACGAAAACGCCATGTTCAAAGGTATCCGAATAAATGCAGACGTAGCCTAAGATGAGCCTCTAAACCAGAATCTCTCTCTTTCAGGGGAACCGTGGAGGCTCGATTCGTCTACGTCTTCGTCCTCGGCATCTTGTTCACGGGCGTGAAGGACCTGTTGCGCTCGCAGCTGATGTCGTCAGCGGGGGACAGTGGGCGGCTGAAGAGCAGGGGATTGTGGGAAGTGTACAGCGGCGTGGTGTTATTGGTGGCTCTGCTCTTCAGGGCTCATAACTTGCCCACGCTGGCCTGTTGTCTGCTCATCCAGACCATCATGGCCCAGTTCATCTGGAAGAAGATGCACTACGATGCCGCTCAGACCACCATCATGCACTACTGGTTCGGGCAGGCGTTCTTCTACTTCCAGGTAATGAGGAGAGGAGTCTAGTTTTTATTTTATTTTATTTGTATTTGTATTTTTATTTTTTTGCTAGTAATATGCATGATGAACTAGTTAATAGTGAGAACTAAACCCTGAACTAAAGTGTTACCAAAAAAGTTATAGAAATGTTAGTTTGTTTTTTTAGATGTTACTAAAATTACCAAAACTGAAATAAAAATGAATTCAAAATTATTATATTCAAATAGGGAAACAGTTATTTTAAATTGCAATAATATTTCATAGTCCCCTGTTGTCAATCATTTTAGCCCTTAAAACTCATCACCATAATTACATATTTAAGTGTTTTTTCCTTGAAAAAAATTCTTCATGTCTTAAAATATCTTGAATGTAACTCGACACCCTTGCCTCATTTAGTATGCGCGGTTCTATGAATATGCAAATAAGCCCCGCCTCCACTCACTCACTCAGCTCAGAGATCCACTGGTTGACGATCACACGTTGATCTGATTGGTTACAAGGTAGTTTGTGACGTCAGAAACACCAGCGATTTCAAAGCGTGTTTTTGAGACTGTCTTTGGTTCACTGCAGTTTTAAGGAGGAAATACTCAGCAATGGAGTCGACTTATGAATTTACACATGGTTTGTCTTAAAGCGTATTAAAAACACCACATACACATATAAACAACATTAAAAGCTGGATTTTCAACACAGGGGGACTGTAAGATTACTATTTTTATTGTATTTTTGACCAAATCAACATAACATTGGTTAGGAAAAGAGATTTGCTTAAAAAGCATAAAAAATTCTGGGTTACACTTTATTTTACAGTGTCCTTGTTACATATGTTACATATAGTTACTATAGTAATAATTATAAATTATGCATAATTACATGCAACTAACCCTGAACCAAACCCTAATCCTTCCCTAACCCTACAGTAAGTACATGTAGTTGCTTAATATTAATCAGTACTTAAATGTCTAATTACACCTTAAAATAAAGTGTAACCAACATCTGATTTATCCCAAACTTTGTGAGTGACAGTAAATTACCTTAAAATTAACAGACATGGAATAAAAGCCACAAAATATTTTTGTCAGAGCAATGGCAGACAGGACTGTTTAGAAACCTGTTAGAAAGAATCTGATTTATAAAGAAAGAATCTGAGACATTGAGAGTCAATTTGAGACTGTGTGTGTGTGTGTGTGTGTGTGTGTGTGTGTGTGTGTGTGTGTGTGTGTGTGTGTGTGTGTGTGTGTGTGTGTGTGTGTGTGTGTGTGTGTGTGTGTGTGTGTGTGTGTGTGTGTGTGTGTGTGTGTGTGTGTGTAAGTAAGGATCATAAATGGTGCTTTACTGGCCAATTATCATTTAACGCACCAGAGCATGGAATTATGGGCTTGACAATGACATCATCATCAGAGGGACAGTCAGGGTCAGTGTAACTGTTGAAGGATGGATATATTCTTCTCTCTCTCTCTCTCTCTCTCTCTCTCTCTCTCTGTAGTCATTAGGCAGGAGGAAGTGATTGTTAATTGTAAATTGTCACATTGATTTAGCTGATTTTTCAGGCAAGGCTCTTTTCCCGCCCACACTGACACGGCAAACTAGCATGAAATAATGGGAGTAAGAGAGGAAAGAGGGGAGGATTTTCCCATCGGCCTGTCCTGGAGTGACAGACACGACACACACACACACACACACTCTCACTCTTGTGAACCGCTGACAGGGAAGAATAGGATCTGTTGGTTTATTTCCTCATCCATCCGTCAGTCAAGACCCTCAGAGTCTGAGTCTGACAGCGCTTCCCTCACCACACCTGAAGAAGTGAGTGAGTGAGCGAGCGAGCGAGCGAGCGAGTGAGTGTGTGTGTGTGTGTGTGAGTGGCGCTTGTGAGTGTGAGAGTGAGTGAGTGTATGAGTGAGTGAGTGAGTGTGTAAATGAGTGAGTGAGCGAGTGAGTGAGAGTGAGTGTGTGTAATTGAGTGTGTGTGTGTGTGTGTGTGTGTGTGCGCGCGTGAGTGAGTGAGTGTGTGTGTGTGAGTGGTGCTTGTGAGTGTGAGAGTGAGTGAGTGTATTAGTGAGTGAGTGAGTGTGTAAATGAGTGAGAGTGAGTGTAAATGAGTGAGAGTGAGTGTGTAAATGAGTTAGTGAGCGAGTGAGTGTGTGTGTAAATGAGTGTGTGAGTGTGTGTGTTTGTGAGAGAGAGTGTGTGTGTGTGCGAGAGTGTGAGTGGTGCGTGAGTTTGTGAGTGAGTGTATAAATGAGAGAGTGAGTGTGTAAATGAGTGAGTGTGAGTGAGTGTGTAGTTGAGTGAGTGTGTGTGTGTGTGTGTGTGTGCGAGTGAGTGAGTGTGTGTGTGTGAGTGAGTGTGTGTAAATGTGTGAGTGGTGCTTGTGAGTGTGAGAGTGAGTGAGTGAGTGTATGAGTGAGTGAGTGAGTGTGTAAATGAGTGAGTGAGCGAGTGAGTGAGAGTGAGTGTGTGTAATTGAGTGTGTGTGTGTGTGTGCGTGAGTGAGTGAGTGTGTGTGTGTGAGTGGTGCTTGTGAGTGTGAGAGTGAGTGAGTAAATGTATGAGTGAGTGAGTGAGTGAGTGTGTAAATGAGTGAGAGTGAGTGTGTAAATGAGTGAGTGAGCGAGTGAGAGTGTGTGTGTAATTGAGTCTGTGAGTGTGTGTGTTTGTGAGAGAGTGTGTGTGTGTGTGCGAGTGTGTGAGTGTGAGTGGTGCGTGAGTTTGTGAGTGAGTGTATAAATGAGAGTGTGAGTGTGTAAATGAGTGAGTGTGAGTGAGTGTGTAGTTGAGTGAGTGTGTGTGTGTGTGTGTGTGTGTGTGTGTGTGCGAGTGAGTGAGTGAGTGAGTGAGTGAGTGAGTGAGTGAGTGAGTGAGTGAGTGAGTGAGTGAGTGAGTGAGTGAGTGAGTGAGTGTGTGTGTGTAAATGTGTGAGTGAGTGTGTGTGTGAGAGAGAGAGTGTGTGTGTAAGTGAATGAGTGTGAGAGTGAGTGAGTGAGTGAGTGAGTGAGTGAGTGAGTGAGTGAGTGAGTGAGTGAGTGACTGAGTGAGTGACTGAGTGAGTGACTGAGTGAGTGAGTGAGTGAGTGACTGAGTGAGTGAGTGTGTGTGAGTGTGTGTGAGTGTGTGTGTGTATTATTTTCTGTGAATGTGTGAGACTTCATCAACCTATGACTCCCATTTAGGAAACCCTGGCTTTTATATACAGTAATGGGTTTTCAAAATTCCTGAAACAAAGTATTAGAGGAGTTAGTCCACTTACACACAGTTATAAGTTAAAGATGTATGTTAGCTGTGTGTGTGGTGATGTGATGTGGTGTTTTGTGTGTGTTCAGGGAAACTCTAATAACATCGGGACGGTGGACATCTCTGTGGGTTTCGTGGGTCTGGAGAGTTATGTAGAAGCTCCTGCTGTTTTCCTGACGGCGCTGAGCACTTATGCAGGACCGCTGCTGTGGGCCTGTCATCTACTGTGTCACCTCAGCTCAGAGAGAGACAGGTAACACACACACACACACACACACAGTCTGGTTCGCTTTCTTTGTGGGGACTCTCCATATACGTAATGGTTTTTATACTGTACAAATTGTATATTCTCTCTCCTTACACTAACCCTACCCCTAAACCTACCCATCACACACACACACACACACACTAACTCAACCCCTAAACCTACCCAACACACACACACACTAACCCAACCCCTAAACCTACCCAACACACACACACACACTTACACACCCACTCACTCACACACACACAATGGATAATATTCTTCTAAAATTATCTAATAGTAATGATGCTGAAAATGCAGCTTTGATCACAGGAATAAATTACATTTTACTATATATTCACATCTATTTGAAATTGTAGTAATAATTCACAATGCTACTGTTTTTACTGTATTTTTGATCAAATAAAAGCAGCAGAAACATTCAAATCTCTTGCTGACCCTAAACGTTAGTGTTTTTGCATTTATTTGTTTGGTAGATGCTTGTATCAGAAACACTGAAGGTGTTTTAATCAGAAATCGTAAGCCGTGACCTCAGCACTGTTATGGTGAAGGTTAGGACTCTGAGCTTCAGGAACACTTCAGAGAACAACCTAGAGTTAGAATAGAGCTGATGCTGCTTCACAAACACAGTAATATACCGTTCATCGCTGACATCCAAACAAACCCTCTGAGCTCTTGAGAAGCTGTTCTCGTTTAATGAAACTCACACAAACACAGAGACTCAGTGGGACACACAACCTGTTATTCTCATCAAGATCGTTTATCAAGTTTAAAGCAGAAGTTGTGCTCATCTTTTCATCTCTATTGTGACGTATATCCGAGTGAAACGCTTCTGGAACAAGATCAAATGTGGGCGGGGCTTGATTTTGTCTGTGTGGAATTGGTTGGATGGTTGTGGTTTGCTATTGGTGGATCTCATGTGAGTGACAGGTTGCCCCGCCTTCGCGCCAGTAAACACGTCATCTGAGTATTTTATTAGCTGAGGTGACGTGACGCTAACAGACAGCAGACAAACGGCTAGTAGTGACATCAGCGGCAATCCACCTGTCACTCAAGTGGCCACACCCTTAATTATGCACAACTTTAAGGCTTAATATCATTTAAACGGATGAGCTATAAAAATATTCACCCCCCTCACAGTCGTCATGAAGGGCAAAATTAGCTTTATAGACCAAAACCACTTTTTGTACCAGACTGTAAACATGTTTTTTTCTGCTGTAAAGTTGGGCATTTTAACATGGGGGTTTATGGGATTGACTCTCTTCTGCAGCCGGTCTCTAGTGGCCAGTGGATGAACTGCAGTTTAAGTCTCTTCAGTGTTCAATCAAGAGAGAGACCGGAAGGTTGGCGCTTGGTTTTACCTCATAGTTTGACAAAGAACATTAGGTTTTATGCAACATGGCCCCTTTAAATAAAGTTTTATGCAATAGTGCTGCAACAACCTTCCGGTGTGAAGCTTTTCTATTAGAAATACTGCAGTGCAGTAAAAAAAAAAAAAAAAAAAAAGAGCTTAAAATGACTTATGAGTTATAGAGCAATAACAGCGCTTCTATAGTTCACTGTAATAGGGATGTCTGTAATAAAACAATATCTGAGGAAACCTCTCCTTTCATTTTCTTCACCCTTAGAAATTTGTGCTTCAGTTTTTCAAAAAAATAAAATAAAATAAAAATCTCAACATTTGCATTACTTTAAAATAGAAGACAGAAAGAAAAAAAAAGACTGTTTTCAAAGATTCCAGCCAATCCACATATCAGTGATGTTAATTACAGAGCATTATGGGAATATTAATCAGGGCTAGTCTTCTTAAGATAATTGTTTTAATGGCGCTTGAAGTGATCCGTCAGTGTGAATGAAGAATCGGGGAGTTATTAGAGCTCGAGCTGGTAATGATGGTGCAATTAGAGACACTCACAGAACAATGAATAATGGAAATCATGCCGAGACGATCACACTTCACCAGAGACACACACACACACACACACACACACTGGCATTTCTCTCGATTTTTACACAATGAAATTATTCTTTAACGAGGTCATTCTATGAGGAATACAATTGTCCTTGGTCGTTTGAGCTAAAAAGAGTTCAATATGCCATCAAAACAGCAACTTTAACAACTCTAGACTTGCTCTGCTCTCCACGAACGCTCTCTGACGTCAGCCGGGGGAACGATAGACCGCACACATCGACGGGGGCGCAGAAACTTTGAGGAGGTTCATAAGTTCTAAATTCATAAGTACCCAACAGCAGAAGAACTGAAGATAAGAGCGGGTGTTGGTTGTGTCTGTGTAGCAGATTCCAGATCTATCTATCTATCTATCTGTCTGTCTGTCTATCTGTCTGTCTATCTATCTATCTATCTATCTGTCTGTCTGTCTATCTGTCTGTCTATCTATCTATCTATCTATCTGTCTGTCTGTCTGTCTGTCTGTCTGTCTGTCTGTCTGTCTGTCTGTCTGTCTGTCTATCTATCTATCTATCTATCTATCTATCTATCTATCTATCTATCTATCTATCTATCTATCTATCTATCTATCTATCTATCTATCTATCTATCTATCTATCTATCTATCTATCTGTCTGTCTGTCTGTCTGTCTGTCTGTCTGTCTGTCTGTCTGTCTGTCTGTCTGTCTGTCTGTCTATCTATCTATCTATCTGTCTGTCTGTCTGTCTCTCTGTCTATCTATCTATCTATCTATCTATCTATCTGTCTGTCTGTCTGTCTCTCTGTCTATCTGTCTGTCTGTCTATCTGTCTGTCTATCTATCTGTCTGTCTGTCTGTCTATCTGTCTATCTGTCTGTCTGTCTGTCTATCTATCTATCTATCTATCTATCTATCTATCTATCTATCTATCTATCTATCTATCTATCTATCTATCTATCTATCTATCTATCTATCTATCTATCTATCTATCTGTCTGTCTGTCTGTCTGTCTCTCTGTCTATCTATCCATCTATCTATCTATCTATCTGTCCCAAAATTCCAAATAAATGCAAAGTATGTGGACCACCCACTCTTTATTTATCTCATCATAAAGTCTGTCCCTGTGAGTCTAGAATATTTCCCCTAAAGTGCTGTCCAACTAGTCCCTGATAAATGACCGTCTTAAGTGGTCAGACGTTTAGTCTGACATATATAATTCAGCATGCTCAGTCAGCAGTGTCACTACAGCGCACACACACACACACACACACACACAGGATCCAGGAAATGCGCTTTGATCAATACTCCTCTTTCAGGAATCCCAGCAGGCACGACTGGCCCGTCCCTCATCCTGGCCGAACGTTTACACAATCCATTTGAGAGAGAGAAATACGGAGGCTTGTTAGGAGATATTTCATTTCCTCCGAGGCAACAGGTGCTTTGTGTTCAGGGATATTGAACCCTGCAAACAATCTACTACCCCGAGTGTCTGAGGTGTGGATTTGAATTGCAAATGCCTTCATCCGCCGGCAAACTACCCGTTCTGTTCAGAGATATTTCTGACAGTCGCAAGAAAATGATTTTAGGCAGTGCTGTTGTTGGGAATCAGCAGTGGAGGCTGTGCGGTTTACAGATGATTTGCTGTAAGCATGAGGTCTGGGAATCAGCCGGTGGACTGTTACGTCTGCCGGGACAAGGAACCTGTCAGTCAAAATGATGGGACAGTCAAAACTGGACTGAGAAATGTGTCATTTCTCAGTTGATTTAGTGTTAAATGTGGATAGACCGTGGTTTGCTGTTGTCTTGCGTTGAGCTTGACATGTTTCACAGGAAAAGCCTGTGTTTGGTGCAAACTCCACAAATTAGATAAAGCCTGTTTAAAATGGGCTGAAATTCTTCATGACATGTTAGGTAAGGCTAATTTCCCCCAAATAATATAACTAATTTGCACCAGGACATATTCCAAAGCCATGGGTTAGGGTTCCTACATCATTTCCATCATCTATCTAAAATAGAGTGAAACATTCAGAATTTAAAGGGATAGTTAACCCAGATATTAAAGGTATGTTATTTGTTTACTCTCATGTCGTTCCAAACCTGTATGACTTTCTTTCTTATGCAGAACACAATAGAATATAAAAATGAAGGAAAAAGCACTATTGACTTATTATATAAATAGTCCATTTAATACATGTTTTAAACCACATCATTTTTGGGTGAACTGTCCCTTTAAATGTGTTGTGTTGTCTTGATTGTAGTGATATCTCCTATCAGTCTTCAACTTTTGCTTGTGTATCTCATAACACTCTCATAATGTAAGTCACATTCACTGATTAGTTTCCAGGTTGAACCCCGCGTTGCTATCTCGCTTATCCTTTTCCTCTTTCGCTGTCACACAAAATCACTGAGCGTAATTACGCCAGAGAGGAAATCTCCCAGAAAGTGTGTCCCTGTCCCTGTGAGAGGGTTTTTTACAGGCCAGACTCGACAATCCGTCGATGGAAGAATTAAGGAGTTTAAACTCTCGACAAAACATGCTCATCCGGAGAGCATGTTCTGCTGGCTCCAACTAGCTCACGCAGCCACGCGGTTTGTGAAAGATGGGCGCTGCATGCGTGATTATTTTCTCCTGATATTTTGCTTGTCATATCAGTATTGACAAAGCACTGTGTTTACCACTTTGGGGGATTGGGCTATCAATAT
The DNA here is from genome assembly GCA_022828995.1 of Vimba vimba. Lineage (NCBI taxonomy): Eukaryota > Metazoa > Chordata > Actinopteri > Cypriniformes > Leuciscidae > Vimba > Vimba vimba. The sequence goes on from CM040833.1 coordinate 2,641,334, forward strand.
TTGTGTCTCCACAACAATAAACTTCCATTTTTAATGCAAGGCTGATGCCAGAATGCCTTTGACTCATATCCACAGACAGTGGAGCTTTTTGCTGGTTGCCGCTGTAGAAACTGCCCTACATCCAAATGCATGTGAAGAAGGAATGAGGGCATTTGTTCCTTGGAGAAGCTGAACTCTCATGGTGGGAGTCATACAGGCTGCTCACACATTGATTTGCCCAGGGCTGGAGAGGAGATGTCTAATACAACAGCCTGAAATCCAGGAGTCTGGGTTCTATCGTATGAATAATACTTGTTCTTCAGGCTGAGACACTAAGCATTTGTTCAAATTGTAATGACAGAGAACAGTTATTTATAGGTTGGTCCAGCCTAGCTCACTTCAGTCCATTCTGGACCAGTCCTGCCAATTCTGAAACAGTCCAATCAAATTCACCAAATTATTCTTGTCTAGTCCAGTGCAATTTAGCCTAACCTACTTTAGTCCATTCTAGTCCAGTCCTGCCAATTCTAGTCCAGTTCAGTTCATTATAGTCCAGTCCAATTCAATTCAGTCTATAATCAGCTCCGATCCAGTTCAGTTCATTATAGTCCAGTCCAATTCAATTCAGTCTATAATCAGCTCCGATCCAGTTCAGTTCATTATAGTCCAGTCCATTTCAATTCAGTCTATAATCAACTCCAATCCAGTTCAGTTCATTATAGTCCAGTCCAATTCAATTCAGTCTATCAACTCCAATCCAGTTCAGTTCATTATAGTCCAGTCCAATTCAATTCAGTCTATAATCAACTCCAATCCAGTTCAGTTCATTATAGTCCAGTCCAATTCAATTCAGTCTATAATCAACTCCAATCCAGTTCAGTTCATTGTAGTCCAGTCCAATTCAATTCAGTCTATAATCAACTCCAATCCAGTTCAGTTCATTATAGTCCAGTCCTGCCCATTCTAGACCAGTTTAGTCAATTATTGAACAGTCCAATCAAATTTATTCCAAAGTAGTCTAGTCCAATGCAGTTTAGCCTAACCTACTTCAGCCCATACTAGCCCAGTTCTGCCCATTCTAGTCCATTGCAGTCCAGTCTAGCCCACTCCATTCTGTCATGTTGACAGAATTCTGTATGTTGAGGTAATCTATTCTAGCCTAGCCCATTTAAGCTCTTTCTAGTCCAGTCCAATTCAGTCTATAATCAACTCCAATCCAGTTCAGTTAATTTAAATCCAGTCCATTCAAATTCATTACAAAAAAGTCTAGTCCAGTCCAGTTTATAGGATGAGGTCATCTAATCTATCCTAGCCCACTTCAGCCCATACTAGTCCAGTCCTGTCCTGTCCATTCTAGTCCAGTTCAGTTCATTTTAGTCCAGTCCAATCCAATTCAGCCCAAAATAGTCTAGCCTAGTCCAGTCTATCATCAACTTCAGTCCAGTTCAGTTACAGCTTGAGCTCATCTAATTTAGCCTAGCCCACTTGAGTCCATACTAGTCCAGTCCTGCCCATTCTAGTCCAGTCCAATCCAATTCAGTTTAAAGTAGTCTTAGTCCAGTCTAGTCTATAATCCACTCAATCAGTTCAGTCTAATTTAGTCTTGTCAAGTCCAGTGAAATCCACTCAAATCCGGTTCAGTCTAGTCCATTCCAGTCCTTATTATCTAGTCTAGTCAAGTGCGTGTCAGTCTAATGCGGTCTAGGCCAGCCTGATTCAGTCTAGGCCTCAATATCTTTGCGACTGGACTTGCTGATAGCTGTGGCATCAGACCATGACGGGTGACATTTGTCTTAATGAATGTATCATAGATGTTCGTCGTAATAATCAAAGCTTAGTAGAGGAAGTAATAGCTTTTCCATTAGCTTTAAATGAGGAATGAACCACAGTCGATGAGACCTAACGGTTTTATGACTACAGTATTATATAATGACACACATCATAGACTGAATGTCTTTCTTCTGCTGTCTTTCAGGGCTGTAATGGGTCTCGGTCATGGCAGCTATTGCTTCGCGCTCCTGCGCTCCATCCCAGTCGTGTTCTACGTGGTTCTGGTCACCAGTCTCCGATACCACCTCTTCATCTGGAGCGTGTTTTCTCCCAAACTCTTGTACGAGGCCATGCACACCCTCATCACCACCGCCGTGTGTCTGTTCTTCACCTTTATGGATCAGGAACGCTCGGCTAGACCTTGAATACAAAGCCAGAACCAAAAGCCAGAACCAAAGCCAAACTCAGGTACAGAAAAAATGGTGGAGTTGGAGTTTTAGCCACCAAAAGAAGTTCGTGTGGACGGAAAAAGTGATTTAAATGTAATTCTACTGCTGTGAAATAGTTCGGAGATTACATGGAGATTTGGCTCGCTCTACTGACTTATTTCTGTGTACGTGATTAAATTATTTTGTATATTTTTTGGGGGGGGAGGTCATCAGCGATAACATGAAGATGACGTACGGCGAGACTTGTGGGTGTACATATGATAATCCTTCCTAAAGCTAAAGGAGAGTGTCATTCTTTTTAGTGTTTTGCCGTTTCTGTCCCTGACCGCTAGTTCACCTCTGGAATAATTGAGATAAGTTACATCATTAATAACTCTCTCCTCGCCGAGATCACAGGAGATGTAAACTCCTCACGCGCTTGAAAGCTTTAAGGGATCTTAAAGGTCTTTTAAATCACATCTAAACACAGCTGCGCGTGACGTGTCAGTTTAATCCGCCTGTTGGGAATGTGAATTGTAAACTGATTTATCTTGGTAAGTGTTTTTTCTTTATCTCAGCGCTTAGATCTGGTTAATAATAAAACAAGCCCTTTTTTTTTTGATTGCGAGTACTTCATTTCTAAGTGCTTTTTCATGTGTTTTGTCTCCCTGTTAGACTGTTGAAAAGTTTTTCTCCAATAAGAGGGTCTGATCAAGTTACTTTAATCAATTAATCAGTGACACTAACAGCGAGAGAAGATGTTTTGTCTGTCGCTTGGTTTCTATCTTCATCACAATCACAATGTGCTGAGTAAATCTCATTGGTTGACAGTTTTGCTCAGCATAGCTGTATATTACACGAATATTTTCTGATTGGCTGTAATTTTGTTGTATCAAACAGTTTTTGAGTTCAGAATCCATTCCATTTAAAAATAATAATAATAATTCTGCAACCATATTAATTTTAACGTATTTCTGATTATTATCAATGTTTAGGGTTGAATTGTATCAATGTAATGCATTTTTGCTGAAAAAAAAGTACAAATTTATTTAAAAAAAAATCTTACTAACCCCAAACTTTTGTATGATATAGTGTACAGGCTATCAGAACATCTGTTACATCATCTTTACCTCTGACAATCAGTGCGAGTTTGTATTAAAATCAAAGAATATTTAATCAAATATTTCAAAACATCTTTTCTTTTGGATCTCTTTGAGATATTTTGGAGTGAAGATACCTTTTAGACGAATGGGTTATAACCTTTTATTCAGAGGTGTAAAATACTTGAGAGTAATTTTACTTGATTACTGTAAGTATTATTTTTGGGGATTTTTACTTTACTTGAGTACAATTAAAAATCAGTACTTTTACTTTTACTTAATTACATTTTTTAAGAAACTTTTTACTCCTTACAATTTTATTTATAGTCAAAAAGTACTTCTTTTTTGGAGATCACTTCAGAGAAAAATTCTAAAGAACGCTTTATGTCAAAAGGGCTCTATATAAGGAGAAATGTCTTGATGAGTGCATCATGTTTAACAGGATATTACTTTTTTTTGAGTGATAAAGTATGCTTCATCCATAAATTTAATCAAAATAGAAATTAATTGGTAACACCAATTAGTTAACGTATTAACTAACTTGAACTAACCATGAGCAATGCATTTGTTACTGTAATTGTTAATCTTTGTTAATGTTAATTAATAAAAATCCATCTGTTCATTGTTTGTTCATGTTAGTTCACAGTGCATTAACTAATGTTAACAAGATTTTAATAAAGTATTAGTAAATGTTGAAATTAACATTAACAGAGGTTGATTAATGCTGTATACGTGCAGTTCATTATTAGTTCATGTTAACTAATGTAGTTAACTATTGTTAACTAATTAACCTCATTGTAAAGTGTTACCAATGAATAATGTTGGAAACCTTAAAAGGTTATAGGTAAAGGTAAAGCTTATACTTTAAGGTTCATATAGAAGCTTTACACTGTGATTTACACTGTTCTCGTGCAGTAGATGTATCTTTCCAAGGGTAAAAACGCTCAATATTTGACATTTGAATGATCATGTTATATGAGGGATAATGTACATGCAGCCGGTCATTATCACAAATGAAATCCCGACAATTCTTGCATCATCCTCGGGGTGTTTATTTTTCCATAATGACTGTATTATTATGCTTATTGCACGGCTGCTTGCCAAATAAATAAATAAATCTGTATTAAATGTTAATTTGATTTCAAATTATGAGAAAAAACAGGGCATGGAGTGATTAGTGTCATTATATAAAAAACATTTTGTTGCATAATACGGATTGACCAATCAGAATCGAGTATCAAGAAAGCAGTGTTAAAGTATTGATTAATTAATTCTGTGAGATTTTCTGTGGTTAATAGATGTTTGGGGGTTCATGTCTAATTTTAGGTGATGGTTTATGTTTTTTCTTATTTTTTAAGTATTTTGTTACATTTTCTCCTTTATTTAAAGGAGCTATTCTGCTTTTCTCCATCTTCATCTGTCTTCAGTGTGTAATATTGCAGTTTGAGGATGAAAAATCTCTGCAAAGTCCCACAGTTCTTCTCTATATCAGTGTCAGTGTTTCTGAACTCCTGAAACGCCTCCATTGTAGTCTTGAGTTTCTTCCGGGAACGAACACGTCACAATATTCCTCATTATAATAATTAATGCGCAGAATAAAGGGGCAGGGCCTGGTTGAGTTAGTTAGTAGTGTGTTAAACTGGTGGTTATGGGAAGGGGCGGGACATTTCCCAAACACACTCGAAGCGCTCGACCAATCACAACACACTGATCCAGCCGACCAATGAGAGCACAGTGTGCTTTTCAGAAGGAGGGGCTTCATAGAGACAGGAACTAAACAGAGCGTTACTGACAGACTGGGAAGAGAGGAGCCGCAACAATGGAGAATATGAGGAAAATAATCAACATTCAAGCAGGAAAACCTGTTCTAGTAGAGCCTGAAACAACATCAAGAACAACATCTTTAAAATCACTTCTAGCTGTTGACCATGGTGTGTGATAACCAAGCGGCAACCTTCCGGTCTCTCTCTTGATTGAACACTGAAGAGACTTAATCTGCAGTTCATCCACTGGCCACTAGAGACCGGCTGCAGAAGAGAGTCAATCCCATAAACCCCCATGTTAAAATGCCCAACTTTACAGCAGAAAAAAACATGTTTACAGTCTGGTACAAAAAGTGGTTTTGGTCTATAAAGCTAATTTTGCCCTTCATGACGACTGTGAGGGGGGTGAATATTTTTTATAACTCATACGTTTAAATTATATTAAGCCTTAAAGTTGTGCATAATTAAGGGCGTGGCCACTTGAGTGACAGGTGGATTGCCGCTGATGTCACTACTAGCCGTTTGTCTGTTAGCGTCACGTCACCTCAGCTAATCCGCCTCGCTGCACATTTACGTTTATCCGGGAGTGACGCTGCCAAGATGGCGGCGGCCGGCTCCGCCCACTTTGGGCTTCAAAAACGCTCTTCACAAACACTACGCGTGACGTCACACACACATTTCCTCACAGTCTATGGTGAATACCAGCTTTCACTAACTCTCTCAGTACTTGCTTTGAAGCAGTCGTGGGTCGGTGGGTGAAAGAACGGTCAAGGACGACCAGCGTCTGGTGACAGTATGAAAGCCTCTCGATTTACAGCGAGTCTCTGTTACCTGTCCATCATCATCATCATCTCTCTGTGTTGGTGAGGAGGGTTGGTGTGTTTTTAATGGGGTTTTAGTGTCCATCTGTTCCCCGCTGGTGTCCTGCTCTCTGAGCTCTTATCAGTCATTGAGCAGAACTCAGACCTCATGTGTTCATTCCTTTATTTTCTTCTTCTCTCCGTTCCTCTCTGAGACAGACAGCTGACGTCAGGGGTTTTCTGTTATTATTATCATCTTTATAGGGTTAGTTCAGCTAAAAATGCAGATTCTGTCAGTAATTACTCTCCCTCATGTTGTTCAACCCCGTAAGACTCTCGTTCATCTTCTGAACACAAATTAAGATATTTCTGATGAAATCTGAGAGCTGTCTCACTCCTCCATAGGCTTCTAGGTAATCGAGATCTGCCATCCCAGAAAAGTTAGTAAAGACATCGTTAAAATAGTCCAAGTGACTACAGTGGCTCAACCTTAAGTTTATCAAGTGACGAGAATACTTTTTGTGCGCAAAAACACACAAAATTAACGACTTTATTCAACTATTTTCTTCTGTGTGTTTCTCTGAGTGAGTTCAGTAGTGTAACAGCGCAGCGCTTCTGGATTGTACGTCAGAACGGAGGCTCACTATTGGCCGACGCTGGTCATGTGATGCGTGTGATGCGGGCCAATAGTGAGCCTCCGTTCTGACGTACAACCCAGAAGCGCTGCGACGTTACACTACTGAACTCACTCAGAGAAAAACTGAAGAAAATGAAGAGTTGAATAAAGTCGTTATTTTTATTTTATTTTATCTTCTCAAGTAAATATATCTTCCTTTTAAAGATGTTTTTCCTGGAAAACAAGACAAAACAGTGATTAAGAGAATGATTTAATGCAGTGCTTCTCTTTCTGACTTTCACAGATGTTTATTTCACTCACACAGAGAGATAAGATATCATCACGTGATGTGTAGTGAACCTCTCTCTCTCTCTCTGTCTCTCTCTCTGTCTCTCTCTCTGTCTCTCTCTCTGTCTCTCTCTCTATCTCTCTCTCTATCTCTCTCTCTCTGTCTCTGCTCTCTCTCTCTCTCTATCTCTCTCTCTCTCTCTCTCTCTCTCTCTCTCTCTCTCTCTCTCTCTCTCTCTCTCTCTCTCTCTCTCTGTGTGGATAAAGTTTTTCCATTTAAACTCTGTCTTTTGAAGTGTGTGTGTGTGTGTGTGTGTGTGTGTGTGTGTGTGTGTGTGTGTGTTTGTAGGTTTAAGCACCTGGAAAAACTTTCATCGTTCTCAGCCTCAGCAGGATTGATGGGATACATGTGTGTGTGTGTGTGTGTGTGTGTGGTGTGTGTTGCGACTGTAATAACGGGGCTGTCAAGGAGCCAAAGGATTGTGTTTACGAGGAGAGTGAAGCTCACAGAAGTGTGTATGGCAGGTGGAGATAGTGATTTCCCCTCATTTGAGGACGTCTCTGACCAGCCGTGACTTCATTTCAGATCTGTGAGAAGTGTGTCTGTAAACACACGGCCTAAAACACACTCGCCTGCCGCTCTGGACGCTTTCCATTCGCTCCGTTTCCATCCATTTGATTTTATTTGTGTTGTTGTTGTTTGTGTGTGTTGGACCGTGACTGGAAACTGTTGAACACAAACCAATCCTCCTGTTTTACTCGCAGCGACGGGATCAGACGCTCATTCATGATTAGCTTAGACATCTAACTGTGTTCTGCACCTCTATACGATTTTATGGTAACACTTTACAATAAGGTTCATTAGTTAACATTAATGTATTAACTAACCATGAGCAATGCATTTGTTACTATATTAGTTAATCTGTGTTAATGTTAGTTAATAAAAATACAGCTGTTCATTGTTTGTTCATGTTAGTTCACAGTGCATTAACTAATGTTAAAGGGGTGGTGTAATGCCCTTTTCACAAGATGTAAAATAAGTCTCTGATGTCTCCAGAGTGTGTGTGTGAAGTTTTAGCTCAAAATACCCCACAGATATTTTTATATAGCATGTTAAAATTGTCACTTTTTGAGGGTGAGCAAAAACGCACCGTTCTATGTCTGTCCCTTTAAATGCAAATGAGCTGCTGCTCCCGGCACAGGGGGCGGAGCTTCAAGAGCTTGTGTCCTTTTACCTCACACACACACATGCACTGAACATTTTAAACACTTTTAGCCTTTTATGTTCAGAAAGATGGAGAGACTCAAGAAGAAGAGACAACATGTAGAAGCAACAGGACATTTCTGAATGGTTAGTTGATGAATTTATGAAGCTGATGTGTAGTTATCTTCTAGTCATTGATTAGCATATTCTGTCTTGATAATCTATAAATCGTGTTTAGGGGGCGGGGTTTATGTAAATTTTAGGGTTGGTGATGTCACTAACCCGGGAGGAATGTGGTGTAGTCTCTACCAGCCGTTTGTTGTAGTTCTTAAAAAGCGATTTCTGTAAAAGCAAATATCTCCCTTTGCTTTGAACTTTGAGCGTTGTAACTTTGCAGATGTTGTTGATGCTCAAACAGCAACATTACACACTAACTAAAGTTAGAAAAGTGAAATCATAATAACCACCCCTTTAACAAATACAACCTTTGATTTTAATAATGTATTAGCAAATGTTGAAATTAATAATAAGTAAGATTAATACATTTTGTAGAATTATTGTTCATTCTTAGTTCATGTTAACTAAGGTAACTAATGTAAACTAATGAATCTTATTGTAAAGTGTTACTGGTTTTATGTGTTTTTTTGACTGGCACTGGGTGTAGACAGCTTTAAAATTAACATGAATATGCTTTTATTATTTCAACTTTCTTTTTCATCTGACATTGCTTTAATGTTTCAGGTGATGCAGCAGTTATTAATGACGATTAACATTATTATTGTGAAAGTAATGGGAATAATAGCAAATAACACATTTTGAAAAGCAGCGTTATCATTGTGTTTCATGAATCGAATCAAATCAAATAATCCACAGTTGGGGATTTTAATAATTGTATCCTTTAAATATGTTTTCACGCATTACCATTCAAACTTTTGCGTTAGTACAATTTAAAAAAAAGGAAATTCATATTTTTTATTTAGCAAGGACACACTTAATTGATCAGAAGTGACAGTAAAGACATTTATAATGTTACAAAAGACTCTTTCAATTAAATGCTGTTCTTTTGAACTTTCTATTTATCAAAGAATCATGAAAAATAAAATGCATCACAGTTTCAAAGAAAATATGAAGCTGTTTTGAACATTAATAATAATCATAAATGTTTCTTGAGCATCAAATCCTCATATTAGAGTGATTTCTGAAGGATCATGTGACACTGAAGACTGGAGTAATGATGCTGAACATTCAGCTTTGATCACAGGAATAAATTACACTTTACTATATATTCACATAGAAAACAGCTGATTTACATTATAATAATATTTCACAGTTTTTACTGTATTTTTGATCACATAAATGCAGCCTGGTTGAGCAGAAGAGACGTACTGAAACCAAACTTTATAAAAATTCTAATAAATAAAGTAAGAAATGAGCAGAAATGAGTGTAGACTTAATTCACGATAATTATATATTATTTTAATATACTCTTTATATTAACAATGACATTTTTGGCTGTTTTTATTTGTCAGTTCTTTCTCTTTTTCCTTTTTTGCTTTCATGAAGACGTTGTAATCTTTAGTTTTTCTCCAGTAGGATTAATGTTTTTGAATGAAAACCATTATTATACCATTCTGTCAGAGATCAATATTTATTCTGCTCCTGTTTTGTGATCCTTTCGCCGTCCTTCTGTCGTAAAGCAGAGCGTCTTTGAACCTTTCTCCTAAATAAAGGACCTGCTTTCCCGAGCGTGGCTTTCCTCTGTAATTACTGCGGGATGCGGGTCGATGAGAGATCGATGTGAGAGAGAGAGAGAGAGAGAGAGAGAGAGAGATGGCGTCTAATGTAAGAATCAGGGTTGTTTAAATCAGACGATGGATTGAGACTATTCAAGCATTTTGTTTAGAGCTACAGTGTATGAAACGTCCTGGACTTCTTCATAAGAACCTAAACAAACCCTATTCTGTACAGGAGTAAAATAACTTAAGCTACACACACTCCATCCTACATTAAATGGATGAAAGGTCATTTGTGACCCTGGACCACAAAACCAGTCACATGGGTCAATTTTGTTAAATTGAGATTTATACATCATCTGAAAGCTGAATAAATAATCTTTCCATTGATGTATGGTTTGTTAGGATAGGACAATATTTGGTCGAGATACAACTATTGAAAATCTGGAATCTGAGCAAAAAAATCTAAACATTGAGAAAATCTCCTTTAAAGTTGTTCATTTATGTTGGCGATTGTGCTGCATTCACTCACAGAAATACATGTTTTATATATTTACGGTAGGAAATTTACTAAATATCTTCATGGAACATGATCTTTACTCAATATCCTAATAATTTTTGGCATGAAAGAAAAATTGATAATTTTGACCCATACAATGTATTGTTGGCTATTGCCACAGATATACCCGTGCGACTCGAGACTGGAGACGTGATCCAGGGTCACATATAGATGGAGTAAATGAAGACTGAACGGCTGAAGGAATGATGTTTGGCATTGAAAAGTTATGATACATTGCAGCAATAATGCAGTGACTTCTGTTGTTTTCTTTATTCCCTCCTGTAAGCACTTTTTACTAGTTAACCATGTAAAAAGTGTTTAAATTGAATGTAATGAAGGAATAGTTCATGTAAAACACTATAAAAGTGGTCTCTCTGTACTACTTATCCACCATCATATTTCAAGTCTTCTGAGGAACAGATCAAATTGTAAGTCAAACCTGACACGACTCGGCACAATTTCCTGGGAATAATGATTTAAAGAGGAGCGATCATACTTTCTTCACATCTTCATCTGTCTTCAGTGTGTAATGTTGCTGTTTGATCATGAAAAATCTCTGCAAAGTCCCACAGTTCTTCTCTATATCAGTGTCAGTGTTTCTGAACTCCTGAAACGCCTCCATTGTAGTTTGAGTTTCTTCCGGGAACGAACACGTCACAATATTCCTCATTATAATAATTAATATGCAGAATAAAGGGGCGGGGCCTGGTTGAGTTAGTTAGTAGTGTGTTAAACTGGCGGTTATGGGAAGGGGCGGGACATTTCCCAAACACACTCGAAGCGCTCGACCAATCACAACACACTGATCCAGCCGACCAATCAGAGCACAGTGTGCTTTTCAGAAGGAGGGGCTTCATAGAGACAGGAAGTAAACAGAGCGTTACTGACAGACTGGGAAGAGAGGAGCTGCAACAATGGAGAATATGA
>CM040833.1:2655000-2727500 GCA_022828995.1 Vimba vimba
CTTTCGGTGGCGAACACGTCTCAGGCTGGCGTTGTTATTCAGAGACAAACACTGAGAGATGAGGGAGAAAACACAAAGTTTGAGCAAATACTCTTGAGAGTGTTTCACTGTCCTCTGGCTGCGGTCGAGTTTCCTCACGCTGTGTTCTCAGTTTTGTTGATGACATGTGAGAACATATTTAAGGGTTGATGAAAATATTTCAGAGCTTGAAATAGAACTAAATATGTGTATCTTGTTTGATCTTTATTTGTGTGTTCATCATTCTTGTCTTGGTTGTTGCCTGTCTCGTAATAATGGTTTATATGCATTTTGTAAATGCATTGATGTTCACTAAAAATGTTAGTGAATGTTTCTTGCAGCAATAACATCCATATTTAGTGTTGCATCATTAAATGCGATGGTGGGAGAAATAGATTTTTCAATATTATTATTATTATTTCACTCTAATACTAAAACTATATACAAATGTGTAATATTGTTGCTGTCTGGAGATTCTTGTAACCATATTTCATCATAAATCATTACTGTTGGTCACCCAGCCTTTATGTGTGTCTGTGGGTTTTGCAAATATTTAACCAATGAAAAGTGTTGAAAAGAGCTTGTGACTAAGCCTCGTAATTCCATTGGCTCCTCAAACTGTCAGTCAAACCTCATAACTCCGCCCACCTCTGCACTGTTTGCAATGCAACAAGTGTAAATAAAGAACTGGTGTTTGAATAAGTAAAGTGCTTTATTTAGTCAAGAAACATTATATAAAGGCTAATGTTTTATGTTTTTGTCAATACTGTCTTAAATACCCTGTGTAAAACACTTCATCTTTAATAACATGAGATTTTTACTGTAGCCCACATAAAATTAATTTTGCCTTTGTTACAATATGTGGTAAATCCAGCTCTGTATATTGCTTAGATTTAGGAGTAATCCTAATGTTAATCTAGTGAGTTATTTTTAATACTTAAATGGACAAAAAATCTCATTGATTTGCATTAAAAGAGAGACTTGAGACTGACTGCCAGTTAGTAACATGTTAAAAGTGATCGGTTTACTGAACTTAAAAAAATTCAGTAAACCCTGTTGCCTTAAAATTAATAAGTAAATTCATGCCTAATCGAAAAAATTAAGTAATGTGGAATTGTCAAGTTCACATAACTTTCAATCAAGTATTAATTGTATTTACTTAATCATCTTAAAGGGGTGGTATAATGCCCTTTTCACAAGATGTAAAATAAGTCTCTGATGTCCCCAGAGTGTGTGTGTGAAGTTTTAGCTCTAAATACCCCACAGATATTTTTATATAGCATGTTAAAATTGTCACTTTTTGAGGGTGAGCAAAAACGCAGCGTTTTGTGTCTGTCCCTTTAAATGCAAATGAGCTGCTGCTCCCGGCACAGGGGGCGGAGCTTCAACAGCTTGTGTCATTTTACCTCACACACACACATGCACTGAAAATTTCAAAACTTTTAGCCTTTTATGTTCAAACCGGAGTCAGAAAGATGGAGAGACTCAAGAAGAAGAGACAACATGTAGAAGCAACAGGACATTTCTGAATGGTTAGTTGATGAATTTATGAAGCTGATGTGTAGTTATCGTCTAATCACTGATTAGCATATTCTGTCTTGATAATCTATGAATCGTGTTCAGGGGGCGGGTTTATGTAAATTCTAGGGTTGGTGATGTCACTAACCCGGGAGGAATGTGGTGTAGTCTCTACCAGCCGTTTGTTGTAGTCCTTAAAAAGTGATTTCTGTAAAAGCAAATATCTCCCTTTGCTTTGAACTTTGAGCGTTGTAACTTTGCAGATGTTGTTTATGCTCAAACAGCAACATTACACACTAACTAAAGTTAGAAAAGTCAAATCATTCAACCACCCCTTTAAGGCAACGGTTTTACTCAATTGTTTTTTAAGTAAGTGAACTGAACACTTTTTACAGTGAAACCCTGTGGATTAAACGGGCTGTTTCCTCTGTTGTGATTGGCAGACCTCTTGGCATAGCGAGACTGGGAAGGAAGTTTTGCGATCTGAAAGTCTACTTCTGTTCAAAAGTTCGGGGTTATGAGATTTTGAATGTTTTTAAAGAAGAACAGTTCTGAAGGTCCTCCACATGCCATCGGCTGCATGATAAACAGAACCAGCCAAGGCAGGGAAATATGTGTGCATATGTTAGAGAGATGACTGAGAACTCTGAAGGGCAGGACATGCAAACGTGTGATAATTTCATGGTGAAAGAAATATGACTAATACATTTTTTCATCACAGGCGCTCTTTGTTTACCAGACACAAACATGTATAATTTTAGTTTAAGCTTAGCTAATATTCTTATTTGATTTTATTTAACCTTTATTTCAATTAACAGAAATGTTTTTAATGGTTTCAGTTAACGATAATAATCCTTTTTTGCTGGCTCATTCTGACTTAAAATTAAACGGCTGTTTTTACTGTAACTTTATATGTAAATAGCCTCTGTTATATGTAAAATAAGTAACATCACTTACATAATGTGGCATATTTAAGTTAATTTGAACAGGCACTGACATGCTGTAGAAGTGCCACTCACATTTACATATGCAAATGACCTGCTAAACTCTTCACATAAGTTAAGTTTTATATAGTAAAATAGTGTTGAGTTGAAAAAAACAGCATGTTAATATTCATATATTAACTTATTGTATTGTTTCAGGGGGGCAAATGTAAAATTGCAAGCATTAATAAGAACTAATAATCAGAATTAAGAAACAGAATTCGAATTAGAATGTGAATTAGAATAAGATTTAGAATCAGGTCTAAGAATAAGATCCTGTTGTTGTTTTTAAAATAAATCATTATCAGCTGTATATAAATCATTACAGTTTTAATGACTGCTTTTGACAGACTTCTTTATTTGTCAGTTTTCTTTTCATCTGATTGTCTGTTCATTGAGTTTCTACTGGAATTTGGATTAGAGTTGAGGCCCGTTCACACCAAGAATGATAATTAAAATGATTATAACTATATTAGCCTCCACACCAGCGGACGATATCGTTCTGTCTATTATACGAGCGCTGCACTTTTGTTGTTTGCTGCTGTAAATGCTTGAGCTCTTTAAAGGATGGATTCTGATGGGCATTCTTTCATCAGCTGGGATTCAAACAATATCATTCCTCTGTGTTGTTATCATTATAGTACATATATACTATATTTGCTGTCGTCCTTGTTGCAGATCTTGGTTTACTGATGTGAATACGATGTGTGAGGAGAGCAAACACACTTTCCTAGGAGGCATGTTGTTACAATACTGCATATTTGAAAACTTGCTAGCTTCAGAAGTTATTAAAATAAACAAAACCCTTCTTCCAAATATCTCTGAAACTGAATCAAAAGTAGAATCTTATGAACCGACCACTGAGAGCGAGTTAATGTGCCTCAACTTGACCATTTCAGTGTATTATGGCACTCAGAGAAGATGTGTTTTATGCAATTGTTTTGATAGAGGGAAACAAGATGTCTAATTATTCTTCAGACTTTCCCCTTTAAATACAATAAGCATCAGCTGTGTGCAAAGTGACCCATGTTTGGTTTTTGTCCATTGAAAATAGGTAATATTCAACCATTTGGACATGGAGCCACTTTGAGATCCCCATATCTGTGGGATTTAACCATATCCAGGGCCTTAAAAATTTACATACGAAAAGAAAAGTATGCTAAGAACCAGATTATAAAATCATATTGAGATATCTTTAATACTTCATGAGTTACAGGGATGCAAACTTGGGAAAATGAATAATGTTGTCACTCAGACAGGAATGTTCAATGCAATTGTTTTCATAGAGAGAAACAAGATACATTTCTAGTTTCAACATTATTTGTTCTTCAGACATTCCTCTTTAAAAGAAAGAAGTATCCGTTGTATGCAAAGTGACTCGCGTTTGGTTTTTGACCAAACAATTTATTCTTGGAGCCATATTGAGATCCCAATATCTCTGGAATTAAACCACACAGGGCCTTCAAAACCAAGACACTAATAGAAAAGTTTGTTAAGAACCTAAATCTAAAAGTATATTAAGATATCTTAAATACTTTATGAGTTACAGGCATGCAAACTTTGGCGGAAAACTCTTAAAAACTCTTTTTTCCCCATTTTTGAACTGTCGCCATTGGAATATAATGCAGGAAATATTGCTAACGTCAGCAGATTTTACTAACAGACCTAATAATCTGTGAGTAAAAATAAAATAATGATGCTGCCATCTTTCTAAAGTCATTTTTACCCCCGCAAATCTCTGCTGAAAGTCATTTTGACAAAATAATGGTTTACTCAATAAATATTCATCCATGACATTTAATATTGTGGCTTTCTTCTTCAATTATGTATGTCTTTCACCAGAAAATTAAATTTGAGCTGGGGAATTTTCCAAAATGTGGTTGATTTGACAAAGAATGACCCAATCAGAGCTATTCTTTAGCTTTCATTCAAGTTCATTATTCACGCAGATTTTGAATTGAATTAGTTTGGTTCAGAAAATGACCAGACAGTGAAAGACAGGTTTTGACCCGAGCTATAGAAGTGTTTTGTGTCTCTTGCTTGTCGTTCTCCAGGCCTGTTGCTCTACATTATTCTGTTGTTTTTTGGGTGAGTTTTTACAAACACACACACACACACACAGATCTGCTGCTGTCACAGTGTTTCAGAGTCATATTAACTGTGATTTGTGTCTCTCTCTGGCAGATTCAGGGGTCGGATCATCATGATATAAGGGACGACAGGAGGACAGTGTTGCTTTTTTAGTCCTGTTCCTTCTGGTTCCTGAGCTGGGAGAATGCAGACAGAGTCGATAAAGGTACTTTTTTTAGACGATGGTCAAATGTTATAGTGGCAAATGAAGACCGGCAGAGATCACACTCCAGAATCCACTTCTGGATGACGAGTGTCGACCTGATGAAACTGAAAGCACCGCATTATTATTTCAGCTTGTTGCCAAGGCAACATTTTAGTTTAGTAATAACTAGAATCTATAAATAAACTAAAACTTCAAATCTATGTAGACGTATTTACAAAAAAAGTGATTTTGACAAAAACACAACAAAATGACTAAAACCTGAACTGAAATTAAAATGGAAACAAAATATAAAAATAAAGGAAATTAATTTGGTTTTTAAATTGCTTTTATGAAAAAAAACAAAAAAACAAAACAATGCAAAATATGATATTGCAGTGTCTATAATAAAACTCCCTTTTTATGTATTATGCATTATTTCCTGCAGTGGTGATTTCTGTGTTATGCTGGATCAAAAAGTCAGGGAAAAACACCATTTTGTAGCATATGCTATATGTAATTTCATGCAAATTATGCCATGGAAATAGACTCTTGACTACAGTAGAAAATCGCACTCACAATGTAAAACAGGCGTGCAAGCCGAGTCCACTGGAGGAAAATAAAGTTAACTCTTAACAAACTCAGTGTTTGCTCATATAAACCGCTTCACCTCGACTCAAAGCCTCGGGGTCAGTGTGAATTTTCCTATTTGACAGGAATAAATCCTTATATAAAGAATCGTGAAATTAATTCATCATGGTTTTTCCAAAGGCGTGAAGCAGCACAACTGTTTTCAGCATCGATAATAATCATTTCTTGAGCAAATCATCATATTAGAGTGATTTCTGAAGGATCATGTGACTCTGAAGACTGGAGTAATGATGCTGAAAATTCAGCTTTGATCACAGGAATAAATTACACTTTATTATATATTCACATAGAAAACAGCTGATTTACACTGCAATAATATTTCATTACTGATTTGACTGTATTTTACCATTTTAAATGAAGCCTTGGTGAGCAGAAGAGACTTTAAAAACTGTGTTTTAGTTCAATACGGTTCCTGAACGGTCCATTGGTGTGGACACAAAATGAGAGTTTACTGTTTGCAATCATCCTCTACAGTCACACACACACACACACACACACACACACACAGACACACACACACGTCTGCTTATCCATTCACACGCTTGTCTTTGTTTTCCCTGCATATTAATTGAGTTTCCTTCCGTTTGAAGATTAAGACACTGCAGAGAGAAAGAAAGAGGGTTATATGTACATCAGAAATCCCTGACACCTGAGGCAGCAAAGCTGTGTGTGTGTGTGTGTGTGTTATTTTTTTTAAATTATCTTAAAAACCAAATAGCAGAGGGAGATTCTTTGCTGAACTTAAAGTGCCGCAAAATAAGAATAGAAAAACTTTTATTTTTAGTAAGAGTAAGACTGTCTTCCCTCTTTCTCCTTCGCTCTTTAATTCACTCTTTGAAATGAAGTTCACAGTATCGCGTTTCAACGACGTCTTGGATTCTTAAAAGCGGACAGACATTCATTCCGGGTTCATCGTCTTCTTCGCTCTAATAAAGGCCTCGCAGTGGCCATGGAAACTCACTAATGAGATATATACCATCAATACCGTGGAGAACAAAAATTACACCCCACTCGCTGCAGTGAAAGAGTGTGAGAGTGAAAGAGAGATGAGATGAGATGCTCTTAAAGGCTTGCGCTTTATTGGCCGCCGCTTGTTGTGTTTTGCTGCAATTCTTTTGTGTTTGCTTTCAGAAGCTCTGACAAAAACTCCATCTCTAAACGGCAAAGACACAATCACTTTCCCCTCGACACCGAATCCAGCCGCAGACGGCCGAGTGTGTGTGTGTGTGTGTGTGTGTGTGATCAGCGGATGGCAGCGCTTCTCGACTAGTGGGTCACGACCTGTAAAACGGGTCACAGGTGTTTTGATAGACTCGACCGCAGGGGAAAACAGTGATAAATGCAAATAATACAATTAAAATAAACATGTATTATTATTATTTATTATAATATATTATAATATAATATATTACAATATATTATATATTATTATTATTATTATTTGCTATATGTATTATTTTCCTTTTTTTATTTTATTTTCCTTTTTTTATTTTATTTTCCTAACTAATTATTTATTATTATTTTTATTATTGTTTATCATTATATATATATATATATATATATATATATATATATATATATATATATATATATATATAATATCTTCTGCAGTATATATATATATATATATATATATATATATGTGTATATATATATATATATATATATATATATATATATATATATATATATATATATATATATATAATACAATACTACAATACAATACTACATATATAATCATTTAATTGTAATATTTAACTTTTTGATATTTGTATTTGATAATAAAAAATAATATATATATATATATATATATATATATATATACTAATTTATTATTATTTTTATTTACTATTTACCATTATATATTTATATATATTCCTTTGTGCAATACTATTTACTGTAGCAAATACATGCTTAATGCATAATATTTACATTTTTTATTGTTTGTTAAATTTACAGAGACAGCACTCATTAATCAATATAAACAAGACTGTAAATTAGTCAGAGTTAGTCATATAGGCTAGGTTTTATCAGTATAATCGAAATGTATCTAATATAGCCATAATAATCATTTTTACCTTTTCATATGAGAAAGATTGCTTTGCGGTGTACAAGAGAGAGAACGGTTTTCTGTTGTGACTGATGCCTTTTGACTGACAGCGGTGAACTCTATAATGAAGCTTGCTGTCTCTCTCGTCCAATCAGAACACACCTGTTGGCCTTGCCGTCTCTCTCGTCCAATCAAAGCTCAACTGCTGGGCTTGCCGTCTCTCTCGTCCAATCAGAACATACCTGCTGGTCTTGTCATCTCTCTCGTCCAATCAGAACACACCTGTTGGCCTTGCCGTCTCTCTCGTCCAATCAGAACACACCTGCTGGGCTTGCTGTCTCTCTCGTCCAATCAGAACACACCTGTTGGCTTTGCCGTCTCTCTCGTCCAATCAGAACACATCTGCTGGGCTTGCCATCTCTCACGTCCAATCAGAACACATCTGCTGGGCTTGCCGTCTCTCTCGTCCAATCAGAACACACCTGCTGGTCTTGTCATCTCTCTCGTCTAATCAGAACTCATCTGCTGGTCTTGCCGTCTCTCTTGTCCAATCAGAACACACCTGTTGGTCTTGCCGTCTCTCTCGTCCAATCAGAACACACCTGCTGGTCTTGCCGTCTCTCTCGTCCAATCAGTACACATCTGCTTTGCCGTCTCTCTCGTCCAGTCAGAACACACCTGCTGCGCTTGCCGTCTCTCTCGTCCAATCAGAACACACCTGCTGGGCTTGCTGTCTCTCACGTCCAATCAGAACTCATCTGCTTTGCTGTCTCTCTCGTCCAATCAGAACACACCTGTTGGCTTTGCCGTCTCTCTCGTCCAATCAGAACACATCTGCTGGGCTTGCCGTCTCTCTCGTCCAATCAGAACACACCTGCTGGTCTTGTCATCTCTCTCGTCTAATCAGAACTCATCTGCTGGTCTTGCCGTCTCTCTCGTCCAATCAGAACACACCTGCTGGTCTTGCCGTCTCTCTCGTCCAATCAGAACACACCTGCTGGTCTTGCCGTCTCTCTCGTCCAATCAGTACACATCTGCTTTGCCGTCTCTCTCGTCCAGTCAGAACACACCTGCTGCGTTAGCCGTCTCTCTCGTCCAATCAGAACACACCTGCTGGGCTTACCGTTTCTTTCGTCCAATCAGTACACATCTGCTTTGCCGTCTCTCTCGTCCAATCAGAACACACCTGCTGGGCTTGCTGTCTCTCACGTCCAATCAGAACTCATCTGCTTTGCCGTCTCTCTCGTCCAATCAGAACACACCTGCTGTGCCAGAACTCAGAGGACACAACCTTCTGGAGTTTGTGTCATTTTCTGTACTGTCTTGATTCTCGAACTTGCTCTAGGGTTTGGCCGTTACCCCAGTTTGGTCTTCAGTCTATGATACTAGTCTTGCACAAATAGACTTTTGACTATGTGTAAGTGTGGTCATCATTACAACCTGTTCTGTATGGACTGTTAAACTTAAAGGGATCGTTCAGTTTACAGTTTCGAATGACGTCTTGACAATCATAAATAATGGAGTATTTTAAGTTGTTTACGCTGTTAAAAGGAGACAAAATCAGTTGGCATTGTGTCGGGAAGGACAATAGAGACGCCAGAATAACAATATTCATGATTCTGAAGCTGAAAACACAGGATTATTGTAGACGAATATGCTTGATCTCTGTCACTGACTAGATATATTTAACATAATGTCGGACACTTTTTACTGGTAACATCAGACATTATCAGGACACACAAATATGCATTATTATACATTATATTCAACATTATATATTTAATGTAGTACTGACACTAAAACTTTTCTCACACAGAAATTTTTATTTTTGGTGAACTATCCACAATACATATTGCTGCATTTTTGTATTGCGATATATGGTGACACGATATATTGTTACACCCCTATTAGTATATATACAGAAGTAAACAGATCGACTCTATTAGGTGTGCCACTTTTCCTGTGTTGATGGTCATGCTGTAATAGTTTCTCCATGCCATTCACAATGCAATTTGAGAGAGTAGGCACAGGTTCACTATTTCAGGAAAGTCCAGTCACTCTGGTATTTCCGTCTTGATTGGAACGGGTAATGTTAGTCGTCTCTTGGCATGTTTGAGCGCTGCCCGTGTCAGGGGTCTGAGAACGGTCCAGGAACGAGCCCTCAGTGTCTGACATTAATCTGTGCTTCTGCTCCTTCCATTTCACCTCGTGTTTCTTTCTCATAATTCACATCCTTTTTTCACCATTCTTTCTCTCTCTCTCTCTCTCTCTCTCTCTCTCTCTCTCTCTCTCTCTCTCTCTCTCTCTCTCTCTCTTTCTCTCTCTCTCTCTCACACACTCTCTCTCTCTCTCCCTCTCTCTCTCTGTCTATCTCTCTCACACTCTCTCTCTCACTCTCTCTCTCCCCCCTCTCTCTCTCTCTTCCCCTCTCTCTCTCTCTCTCACTCTCTCTCTCTCTCACACACTCTCCCCCCCCCCCCCTCTCTCTCTCTCTCTCTCTCTCTCTCCCTCTCTCTTTCATTAATCTCATTAGTCTACATTAATCCAGATACGTTTTAAAAACGGTGTTTTCGTTTAAAAAATGCTCTCCATCCACACTAGCGTTTTCTGACGTTTTCCGACGTTTCAGTGTGGATGAGAAACTTTTGGAAAACGCTAGATTCACCTTTACTGCGCACAAAAGCTCACTGAGATGATACAGACGGAAAAATAAATAATAAAGTTATCGCGCTGTTAGGGGTAAACAGTTTAGGACCCGTGGACCAGATGTTTGAAAGAAGACCAGGGAGGTCAGAATTATAAAAAATTTAAGAAAAGTTTTACTGAAGATAGTTTGCAGTTTCATCAGCAGAAGTTCAGCTTCGAGACTCACACAGGAGTTCGTAGGCCGCCCCGCTTACAGTTACAGAGATCACAGCAGTTATACCATTCCCAAGGTCTAAGCTACATCATTGCTTACAGGTTGAATGATTCTCATTGGCTAAGAAATAGATAAACATAGTAATTTTCCACACATATACAGACAGACTGAGGCATATCTCCATAGATTATGCCGCTGACACTCGGACCCTGAAGTTAGGCACGTCGTGACCTTCCAGTTCTCAGATTTGGGTTGCTGGGTGCCAGCATGTCTCGAACAACAACTCAGTCAATCTCCAATAATGCCAGTGGTTCCTTAACCTGTAAGCAAGAAGACTAACACACACACCGACACACTCTTTTCCAAGGTTGGATTTGGCCAGGCTATAAACTATAAACAGGAGTCTCATCTCAAAACATCAAGATAATGCGTTCTTTCTCAAGGAAGGCTACATTTTAGTCTAAGTAAGGCTTTAACAAAGAAATGGTCCCTTAAACTATTGGCTTCAGTGACTATGTGTTTTTAACATGTTGAAGACCTTTCTCAAACACAAAACCAGTCCCTATTTCATTTCTGGAAGCTGGGATAAATAGGCAAGCAATGTTACTGCATTCAGATATCAAACACAGACATTAAAGAATACACGAAAAGAAACATTTCAGTAATCACACTGGTAACTTCTATAACAAAATAAAATCTCCAGAGAAGTCATTCAACTCATGTG
The DNA here is from genome assembly GCA_022828995.1 of Vimba vimba. Taxonomy (NCBI): domain Eukaryota; kingdom Metazoa; phylum Chordata; class Actinopteri; order Cypriniformes; family Leuciscidae; genus Vimba; species Vimba vimba. Next base: position 2,666,080 of record CM040833.1, read on the forward strand.
ATATTTAGAAGGAAAAATATTGATTAATACCTTGATTATAATCACTCATTACATATACACTGAAGCAGCAGTGGATTCTCAGGGTGAGTAAATCATGGGCTAATTTTCATTTTTTGGGTGAACTATCCATTTAAGATAATTGTGCCTTTTCTGTTCTGGTTTTTGTTTACCAGTGTGTTAATTGACTGGACAATGTTTAAAAAATTGTAATAAAGGGATTTTGAAATTCATATTCTCTCTCTCTCTCTCTCTCTCTCTCTCTCTCTCTCTCTCTCTCTCTCTCTCTCTCTCTCTCTCTCTCTCTCTCTCTCTCTCTCTCTCTCTCTCTCTCTCTCTCTCTCTCTCTCTCTCTCTCTCTCTCTCTCTCCCTCCACAGGAAGTGGCCACAGTTGTTACATCCTGTCTGCAATAAAGTAGTGCATGAAATTACAGTTGATTACCTGTCAGAGCAGCTCTCGGCCGGTGTGTGTGTGTGAGATGTGAAGGAGTCTCTCAGCTCTCGGCCGGTGTGTGTGTGTGAGAATGTGTCGGGCTGCTTTATATTACCAGGCTGGGTAATAACAATGAAAGCTATTGGCGAGTGTGAACAGAAACAATGAGATTCTCAGCGGATGCTGATGTGATTTTCACCTCTGCATGGAGAAGCGCTCTGGCATTTAGAAGCAGGAGCTCATGAAAGAAAGCTGATGGCCAAGTGTTTATTGGGAATCCACCTGGATAGGGAGGCTGAAACGAGCTTGCTGTTTGGTGATTAAAACCTTGATAATTTTCCAATCAGGACTAATTAAAATGTAGAAATATAGTCATTTCATTCACATCCGAGAAATAAAGGGTTTGATTGAAAATCTTCCCTCTAAAGCAGGGGTCACCAAACTTTTTTCTCTGGGGGCCACATTATCGTTCCTGACTGTGATGGGGGGGCCGAGGCCGGGGCCGGGTCAGCTATATAACATAGAATTGTATGACCCAGACCAAAATGACCACCAGCAGGCCTCATTGTGTAGTAGAGATTACTAGCCTGGCACAGCCATCCCCACTACTATATCCCCACTACTATATCAACACTACTATATCCACACTACTATATCCACACTACTATATCCACACTACTATATCCACACTACTATATCCACACTACTATATCCACACTACTATATCAACACTACTATATCCACACTACTATATCAACACTACTATATCCACACTACTATATCAACACTACTATATCAACACTACTATATCCACACTACTATATCCACACTACTATATCAACACTACTATATCCACACTACTATATCCACACTACTATATCAACACTACTATATCCACACTACTATATCCACACTACTATATCCCCACTACTATATCCCCACTACTATATCAACACTACTATATCAACACTACTATATCCCCACTACTATATCAACACTACTATATCCCCACTACTATATCCACACTACTATATCCACACTACTATATCCACACTACTATATCAACACTACTATATCCCCACTACTATATCCACACTACTATATCAACACTACTATATCCACACTACTATATCCACACTACTATCCACACTACTATATCAACACTTATATCCACACTACTATATCCACACTACTATATCAACACTACTATATCCACACTACTATATCCACACTACTATATCAACACTACTATATCCACACTACTATATCCACACTACTATATCCACACTACTATATCCACACTACTATATCCACACTACTATATCCACACTACTATATCCACACTACTATATCCACACTACTATATCAACACTACTATATCCCCACTACTATATCCCCACTACTATATCCACACTACTATATCCACACTACTATATCCACACTACTATATCCACACTACTATATCCACACTACTATATCCACACTACTATATCAACACTACTATATCCACACTACTATATCCACACTACTATATCCACACTACTATATCCACACTACTATATCAACACTACTATATCCACACTACTATATCAACACTACTATATCCCCACTACTATATCCACACTACTATATCCACACTACTATATCCACACTACTATATCCACACTACTATATCAACACTACTATATCCACACTACTATATCCACACTACTATATCCACACTACTATATCAACACTACTATATCCACACTACTATATCCACACTACTATATCCACACTACTATATCCACACTACTATATCCACACTACTATATCAACACTACTATATCCACACTACTATATCCACACTACTATATCAACACTACTATATCCACACTACTATATCCACACTACTATATCCACACTACTATATCAACACTACTATATCCACACTACTATATCCACACTACTATATCCACACTACTATATCAACACTACTATATCCACACTACTATATTCACACTTCTATATCCACACTACTATATCCACACTACTATATCCACACTACTATATCCACACTACTATATCCACACTTCTATATCCACACTACTATATCCACACTTCTATATCCACACTACTATATCCACACTACTATATCCACACTACTATATCCACACTTCTATATCCACACTTCTATATCCACACTACTATATCCACACTACTATATCCCCACTACTATATCCACACTACTATATCCACACTACTATATCCACACTACTATATCCACACTACTATATCCCCACTACTATATCCACACTACTATATCCCCACTACTATATCCACACTACTATATCCCCACTACTATATCCACACTACTATATCCACACTACTATATCCACACTACTATATCCACACTACTATATTCACACTTCTATATCCACACTACTATATCCACACTACTATATCCACACTACTATATCCACACTACTATATCCACACTACTATATCCACACTACTATATCCCCACTACTATATCCACACTACTATATCCACACTACTATATCCACACTATTATATCAACACTACTATATCCACACTACTATATCCACACTACTATATCCACACTTCTATATCCACACTACTATATCCACACTATATCCACACTACTATATCCACACTTGATTCCTGGCACATGTTTATCTTTACTTGTGGTTTGCAAAAGTAGTAATCGAGTCTTCACACTTTGTTTTAATCTGAAATACCACAGATATTCCATTTATTTATTTTCTAATAAAAATAACATCAAAGCTGTCAAAGTAAGAAACATCTGCCTAGTTGAGGTGATTGACATTGGCAAAAGTGAGTGAAAAATGATAAATTATAGGTAGGCCTGTTGATATTAATAATAATATTAATAATAATTGTGTGCAGCACTTAATAAAGGTCAAATAAATAGGCCTATAAAATAAATAAATAAATTAAAAAAACATTGAAATAACATTAGTAATAACATGAGTAATAGAACAGCTAGCCAGCTTTTCGTTTAACGCTAGCCATTTTGCTGTCCTGAACACTGACAGTTCTCTGCGCGTGCGTTGTCTGTCACTGCTTGATCTCGAGCATGTCGGGTGACGAAAATTCGGCAAATATAGTTCATTTTATAACTAAATATCAATTTTTTACTGAAAAAAATCAACAAAATACCAGATGCAGACATGTTATTATTTTCCAAAAAGCAATTTAAAAAAATAGGCCATGACGACTTTTGGGGATTGCCTCACAGGGTCGGTTCAAGTAGTGGGGGGCAGAGGGGCTGGGGGGCCAGTCAGAGGTGGGTGGCGGGCCTTAGTTTGGTGACCCATGCTCTAAAGGGACGTTTACTGACAGCAAGTCACTGTATTGTTGCTATAGCAGGTGTTTTGGTTAGTTATAGCTCATAATTATAGTATTAAATGTAATATTATTATACAATAGCAGTTTTAATATGATATTGCAACCACTACTACTAATATATCATGTAATATTTAATTATACTAAATGTAATATTATTTTATAATAATAAATTTATATATTATATTAGCCTACTACTACTACCAATAATAATAGTAGTAATTTAAATATATATGTATATTAGATATAATAATAATAATAATAATAAGATATTACATAATGTATTAGTAGTAATATCATATTAAAATTGCTATTGAAAAGGTAACACTATTGTAAGGTGACATAGTGACACGATACTACAGTAGGCTACATCTACTTATAGTAATAACTGTAAATTATGCATAATTACAAGTAACTAACTAACCCTGAACCAAATCCTAACCATAACTCTACAGTAAGTAGGCTACTTATTTGAGCAAGTACAATATAACTGTTACCTTAAAGAAAGAAAAAAAAAAAATATATATATATATATATACATACACATACACACACACACACACATATACACACACACACTCACATACATGCACACACACACTTACAGACACACAAACTTTCTCTCTCTCTCACACACACACACACACTCTCTCGCTCTCTCTCTCTCACTCACACGCTATCAGGACGCAGGAATACATTCTCTCTCTCTCTCTCTCTCTCTCTCTCTCTCTCTCTCTCTCTCTCTCTCTCTCTCTCTCTCTCTCTCTCTCTCTCTGATTATCAGGGGCTGAAGGCTACTTCTGACTTTTCCTTCTTTATAAAGACACTCGGAACTTAATGTTCTGGTTGTGTCGCATCATCACGCAGACATTATTCAGTCTCAAAGCAAACTCTGGGACGAACACCAGCTCGAGAATGAACTTTCCCTCCGCAGACCTTCACTGGAAACAAACGAGCCTCTCGGCCGCGCGCGTATCAAATGCACGCCGCGTCTCGCGCCTGACAGCATTCAAGATTTATGAGCATTAAAAGCTTCGGTTGGCATGCATAAGTTATGAGCGCGGGCATATTCAGAGTTAGCGGTAATTCACTGATATGTCTGAGGTTTTGCGAGACAATAGCTTTACAGAGAGTTGGTGAATGCTGTAGATAACGGTATGCACAACTTTTGTTTCAATCGGACTGAATTCACTCCGATTGATGAATCTGAATGAAGTGTTTACAACATGAACGCTAAACACGTGATCGGGTTGATGTGCGCGTTTATACGTCAGCTTCACAGCTTAGTTTCCTGCTGTTTACACTTACAAAGTATTCTCTTACATTGGATCTTTATTTGTTTTAATCAGCAGACTTAATATTTATCCATTTCTGGTCATAATTGGGAGACAATGAGCATATGAACCGTTATGCCGCTGCTTATATTGATCACGCAGTAAAAATTGTCAAAACCAGTCGTGTGTGGATGAGAGTCTGAAACCAGGACTGGTGGGACGCTGTCCTGCTCCACTTCACAGGGAAAGGAGGATTATAGAATGACGGGAAACTCATAAATATGACAATTTATTCATCAAAAGAACAGATCGTTCAGCGCGTCACACGTCATTACGCTATTTCTACGTCATTGCGCATGCGCAGTCCTTTCAGTTTCGGTTTTCAATCCGATCAAGCGTTTACATGTTCTCTCGATCAGATTAGAAAAGGAATATTATAAACCACCCCTTTCAATCTGATCGAATCTCATTCGGATCGATTAAGGTGTTTACATGAAGGCTTTTCAGTCCGACTGAGCCGTCAATCCCATTACTAACGGATTGGTTGCATGTAAACCTAGCAAGGCGGCGAGGCCGCATGTTAGGATATCGGCACTGAAAAGAGCAGCGGTTCTCAGCTCGTTCTGTCAGACGGCTGCCTCGGGTTCTTTGACAAGGACAGGCAGCGCTAACCTTTCTACCAATCGCAACCTGACAGTTGATCATTCACATGCAAAACAGAGGCATTCACCGTGCGAATCCTTCATTACACAGAGGCGCGCGCCGTTTCCTAGAAGCCTCGGCGTCAAAGACGTCCACTTCTTGTGGAGAGGGTGGCCACCTTTCACAGGACTGATAAACACAACTGTGTCATGTCTTAAAATTTCCCGAGAGTTGGCTTTTTGTGCTCATAATGAAGCTGGAAACTGGGTGACTGGGGATTTTTCTCTATTCAAATCCCTCATTTTAACTATGATTTGGCTATTCTTGGAAAAGTAGGTCATGTCAACATGCTGTTTCTTTCTATATCTCAATTTTATCTTTCATAATTCAGTAATTTCTTTGATCAGGCACAGAGGACATCATATTTTGAAATAGTTATAATTTAGCTTTCCTAGTAGTAGCCTAATTTAGGTAGGCTAAGGTGAATCTGACCTAAATTATAAGCACTTTAAAATACTTACAATTGGACAGAAGACTTCTCTGGTCTGTTCTGGCTTAGGCTAATGTCATTTATATATATATATATATATATATATATATATATATACATTCATAGGCTATAGGCAATAAATATACATTCAGTCACAGGATATCCACTCTCAAATCCAGAATGGGGCACGCGCGCGGTAATGCAACGCTATTTCCTACCAGTAAAAGCACAGAAGAAGAAGAGATGATGATCAATATGTTTACATCTCTCAACCAGTGTTTCAACTGCGGAAATTAAGATATCAATAATCGACTGCTTGAGAAAATTATCTCACCTAGCATTACATTTACCTCAGGCATTTAGAGTCGACAACAGGCTAGTTCGCTAAAGAAATGAACCGATGTGAAACGGTGAAATACCGAGGTACGTATCGAACCGTCATGTTTGTGTACCCTTACACACACTATATATGTATATATATATATATATATATATATATATATATATATATATATATATATATATATATAGTAAATACATCACTGATGATGCGTCCCAGCGCATCCATAGGATGTATCTTTCAACTATATATATCATATATATCATTTATTATATTTATATTAATAATACTGTTATATTATTTATTAATAATCTCGATTTTTTATATTTGTTATGTGCATTACATTTTTATTTTTGTTTGTGCTTAAATTTTCATATATGTTTTATGGTTTTTTTTTTTCTGCTATAGATTTGGCTTTAAACTGTTGATATGCCCACACTGTAGTACAGTTAAGTCAAATTTACAATAATCTATGAAATGCCCAACATAATTAATTACAATTCTACCAGATAAATAGACATTTTGGGAGTTCTGTAGAGTGTTTGCAGGCTTTGTAGTTTACGTTATACTTTATTGTCCCATTCCTGGGAAATTTGTCTTGGACAACATGACACGGCCAGTACACAACTTCGATCACACACACAACACAGTAGGCTACATAGCATACAATAATTAAAATATAACAACATTCCAATAATAAAAACTAGCAGCATCCTACATACATTTCGGAAATCTCTATTTAAAAATTTGACCACTGGTAGTGCGACCAAGATGCTCAAAGAAATAGGCTGACCGACGCTGATGCACTAATACAAGTGACTGACGAGAGACTAGCAATCATTTAAATCAGGGGGCTGGACCGGTTCACTGGGGTAAAGATGTGTGAGAGGCTTTAGTTCCTGCCTGGCAGATGATAAGATGCTGTTTAAATGACAGGTTACCCACAGCACATAAATCATCTGATATACTGAGAACAGGGCCTTTTTATTCACTGAATCAACAAGCACCAATTCTACAAATGTCATGATCATTTGTTAACAAACAAGTATTCATGACTTCAATGAGCTCATTGTTTCTGCCTTAAATTAATACATTGTTTAAATTAATACATTTTTAGCTAACTGTGATTTTGTATATGTACATTTCTGAAATACATAACTTAAGACAGTGACCTCTGATAACCGATCACTCTGAATTGTAATGTGGACTCGTGCATTTTCTGTGAAGCTGCTTTAAAACGATGTGTATTGTTAAAAGCGCTATACAAATAAATGTGAATTGAATTGAATTGAATTGAATTCATTTTTGCCCCAAGCACCCGTTAATTTCCTTGATGGCTCTTTTTCGGGGAATAAAACTTCCCTCGCCAACTTCATGAACTCACTTCAAAATGGTGGTGGAAATTCAGTGCTTAGGGAAGTTTGCGAGTGTATGTTAAACGCTCCGTCTGGTTTACGCAGATCTTCTTCTTTACTTGTTTTTGGCTCTAGAGATGCTGTAGTATTTCAGAAGATCCATAACAGCGCCCCCTACCATATAACACTGAAAACATGGGATTGCTGGAAAAACTCAATGGTGGGGAAAAAGTTAATTCCCAGACTGTAAAAAAAATATGGGTGTAGTGTGTGTGACGTCACCTGTAGTGTTTCTGAAGAGCATTGTTGAAGCCCAAAGTGGGCGGAGCCGGCCGTCGCCATCTTGGCAGCGTCACTCCCGAATAAACGTAAATGTGCAGCGAGGCGGATTAGCTGAGGTGACGTGACGCTAACAGACAGCAGACAAACGGCTAGTAGTGACATCAGCGGCAATCCACCTGTCACTCAAGTGGCCACACCCTTAATTATGCACAACTTTAAGGCTTAATATCATTTAAACGGATGAGTTATAAAAATATTCACCCCCCTCACAGTCGTCATGAAGGGCAAAATTAGCTTTATAGACCAAAACCACTTTTTGTACCAGACTGTAAACATGTTTTTTTCTGCTGGGGGGATTTTAACATGGGGGTTTATGGGATTGACTCTCTTCTGCAGCCGGTCTCTAGTGGCCAGTGGATGAACTGCAGTTTAAGTCTCTTCAGTGTTCAATCAAGAGAGAGACCGGAAGGTTGGCGCTTGGTTAGACTGCTTGCATTTTTTTTTATCCCATTCAGGGCCATTCACTCGTTTTTTAACAAGCTAAACTTCCTTTAACTTTAAACATGGCGGACTGTGTACAGCTCACTCAGGGGGAGGAGCTAAGCTAATAGGGCAGATTCCGTCACCAGAAGTGGGCGTGGCCTGTTGTGACGTCACAATGTATAAAAAACACAAACGACTCATTGTGAGACACTTTTGGGGAATATAAAAAAAGGAGTGAGTGGATTTTTACAATGATAGGGTGGTTATACACACATTTATGATCAATCATCAAGTGAATTTCCATAATAAGCAGGCTACACTTTTTAAAAGTATGCTGAAGTGTCCTTTTTCACAAGGGTTTATAGTGCCTTTTTAAATCTCTCTTTAACATTATAATGATATTTGGCCATCAAAACAAGTGTTGCTGTATGTTTAGCCAAAGATCTGCCACTCCAGCATCTCCAGACGCTCATCTGAGGAAAAACACGCGGCTTAAGTCACTTCCGTGTTGAATTCGAGAGAGAGAGAGAGAGAGAGAGAGAGGTTCCTGCTTGGTTTATACACAGTCCTCGGGCCTGTACCGTGATGGTAGTTGAACAAACTCCGAGTTGACAAAACCAAACCAATCCAACCAGGCTTTGTTGGTACCATGATGCTGATCATCAACTCTCTCTGTCAACTCGGGCTTTATACTGAGTTTAGCTGTGACATCAGTAGCCAACAGCCAATCACGTGCTGAGAAAGAGTGAAACTGCGATTAATTTCTTGCAAGAGAACCAGCGCAATTCACTTTTTCAATAAAAGTATTGAAATATTAAGAATTTAAACAAATTTCCACAGCAAGAAGAAAAGCTGTCTATGTAAGAGGACAACTAAAAGAAGTCTCGCTACTGTATATCAGTGTAAGTAAAAGTTGTGAAGTTAGTTAAAGGTATAGAGAGAATTGAACATTTAAGCTCATATTCTCAATATTATTCTCAATATATATGATGCCACTTGGAAATATTATAAGGAAACATGGAATTAGTTTCCATTGTTATGCTGATGACACTCAAATCTATATTTCATCACGGCCGGATGAAAACGCTAAATTATCCAAATTGACAGAGTGTGTTAAAGATATAAAAGATTGGATGACGCATAATTTTCTTTTATTAAATCCAGACAAGACAGAGGTAATACTTATCGGTTCAAAAAACCGCCCACAGAACCTCTCACACTACAACTTTAACATAGTAGGATGTCCTGTTATTTATCCTCTACAGTAAAAGACCTGGGTGTTATACTCGATTGTAACCTGTCTTTTGAAAATCATATTTCATATGTTACAAAAACAGCCTTTTTCCACCTTAGAAACATTGCTAAGCTACGTAATATGCTATCAGTTTCTGATGCAGAAAAGTTAGTTCATGTATTCATGACCTCGAGACTAGATTACTGTAATGCTTTATTAGCCGGTTGTCCTGCATCCTCAATAAACAAACTACAGTTAGTCCAAAATGCAGCCGCTAGAGTTCTTACTAGATCAAGAAAATATGATCATATAACACCGATTTTATCATCACTGCATTGGTTACCTATAAAGTTCCGTATTAATTATAAGGTATTGCTACTGACTTATAAAGCCCTAAACGGCTTAGCTCCAGTCTATTTAACGGATCTTCTATCGCCCTGTAATCCATCGCGCTCTTTAAGATCAATAAATTTGATGCTTTTGGTCATACCTAGGATATCCAGATCCACCAAAGGAGGGAAGGCATTTTCACATTTGTCTCCAAAACTCTGGAATAGCCTTCCTGATACTGTTCGTTACTCGGACTCGCTCTCCCAGTTTAAAACTAGATTAAAGGCGCATCTCTTCAGCCAGGCATTCATATAATATTGTTAATCTTACAGTTCAAACAATCCGGCCTCTAGTTCATAAACGCCAGAGGAGAACTGGCCCCCGACTGAGCCTGGGTTCTCCCAAGGTTTTTTGTTTTAGGACACCATTAGGTCACTTGATGGAGTTTTTTCGGTTCCTTGCCACTGTTGCCTTTGGCTTGCTCAGTTGGGGATATTTTGGGGATATTTAATTTTATTTTATCAATCAATAAATTCCACTAGAAACAAACCTTGTTGTATTATTTTAATTTAATACTGTGAAGCTGCTTTGATACAATCTGTATTGTGAAAAGCGCTATACAAATATACTTGACTTGACTTGACATGTAGTCATTTTATAGCTTCATCTATTGATTCTAAAGCGTATTTATATTACCTTTATATATTTATCCATTTAAACTCTGTGTAATAATAATTGATGAACTAAAATTGTACATGTGTGATCGATTAAGGGTATGATAATTACATAAATAATATCTAAATCATACAAAATTATTATTCTAAATAAGCATTACTAAAAGCCAGATGATTTTGTCTTTAAAAATCATTTGCTATGTAGTAACCTTTAATTTGGAGTAGAAACAGGGGGAGTGGCTCATCACACATGTGACACTTTGCTCACAGCTGATTGGTCCAAGTTCGGTTTGAGATCTCTCACCTGGAACATCACCTGACCCCGACCAGGTTAGTCGTGGAGCGCGAGTTACTATGGCGATGAACACGCTAAAAGCCAAACCACTTTCATAGTGCCTAAAACCCAGGGTTGGCGCAAACTAAACTGAAACATATCTGGCTATCCACCCAAACCGGCTTCGTGGTACAGGCTTTGTACTTGTTTTTCCTGGCTAAACCAACAGGGAAGATTGTTAAATTTCAAGGAATCTCTCCTATTTGTTTGTTATTGAAACTTTCAGGAGCTGTTCGAGATTATCAACGGCAGTAAACCGTGTCACATGTTCATCTGAGCTCTGCAGATTGACTGATGAAGTGTGTTCATCCTATAGTCAGCTGTGTTTGTTCTGTGAGTCTATATCTGGAGAATATTCTCCATCGCTGCAGGTCAGTCTCCATGACTACAGCTGTGTGTGTGTGTGTGTGTGTGTGTGTGGGCTGATCCTGATTTATATCTGAGGTAAATTTAGGATTAGCTCTCAGCAGTCGTTCTCTTCTGCTGTTTGTGTCTATCAGGTGTTTGCTGGCATTATACTCCAAAAATCAACATTCTCCCTTCCTACCCGACTATAAGCATAAAATATACCATGGAAAAACATGCATTTGTTTTTTTTGGTACAAACTGTTTAATGGTGAAATAAATTCATATTTGTATTCAGCAAGGATGCATTAAATTGATCAAAAGATAGGCTATTTATAATAATATTACAAAAGATTTCCAATTCAAACAAATGCTGTTCTTTTGAACTTTGTATTCATCAATGAATCCTGATATTATTTTTTTAAATCACAGATTCCACAGAAATATGAAGCAGCACAACTGTTTTCAACACTGATAATAATCATAAATGTTTCTTGAGCATCAAATCAGCATATTAGAATGATTTCTGAAGGATCATGTGACTCTGAAGACTGGAGTAATGATGCTGAAAATTCAGCTTTGATCACAGGAATAAATTACACTTTACTATATATTCACATAGAAAACAGCTTGTAATAATATTTCACTGTTTTAACTGTTTTTTTTGTTTGTTTGTTTTTTTTACAAATAAATGCAGCCTTGGTGATGTAAGGGGTTTTAGAGTCAAAGACACAGAACCAGAGATGATGAATGAAGACCCGGAGTCAGAGTTATAATAAATAAAAGAAAAGTTTTACTTAAGATAGTTTGCAGTTTCATCAGCAGAAGTTCAGCTTCAAGACTCACACAGGAGTTCGTAGTCCATAACACACACACACACACACACACACACACACAGCAGTTATACCCTACACCAAGGTCTAAGCTATGTCCTTGCTTCAGGTTGCGGTTTCTGATTGGCTAAGAAATAGATAAACAGTAATTTTCCACACATATACAGACAGACTGAAGCATATCTCCATCTGATTATGCAGTTGAAACTCGGACCCTGAAGTTCGGCACGTCGTGACCTTCCAGTTCGTGCAAAAGTGCAAATATCGTGCAAAAGTTCATTTATTTCAGTAATTCAACTTAAAAGGTGAAACTAATATATTATATAGACTCATTACATGCAAAGTGAGATATTTCAAGCCTTTATTTGTTATAATTTTGATGATTATGGCTTACAGCTTATGAAAACCCAAAATTCAAAATTTTGAAAAATGTTCATAAGCTGTAAGCCATAATCATCAAAATTATAACAAATAAAGGCTTGAAATATCTCACTTTGCATGTAATGAGTCTATATAATATATTAGTTTCACCTTTTAAGTTGAATTACTGAAATAAATGAACTTTTGCACGATATTCTAATTTTTCGAGTTTCACCCGTAAGGCTTTAACTGAGAAATGGTCCCTTAAACTAAAGACTTCAATGTGACCATTACTGTCAGAGTAATGATGTAATTAAGATGAAAAACAGATGTATGTATTGACGCATGTTGAAGACATTTCTCAAACACAAAACGAGTCTATATTTCATTTCTGGAAGCCGGGCTGAATGAGCAAGCACAGTTACTGCATTCAGATCAAAGACAGACATTAGAGAATACATGAAAAGAACATTTCAGTGATCACACTGGTAACTTCTATAACAAAGAAAGTCATTCAACTCATGTGATATTCAGAAGGAAAAATATTGACTAATACCCAGTTTATTCCAAAATCCACACCCTTCAGTGAGTAATAGCCTGGGTAAAACATTTAAAAAAATCTTACCGACCCCAAACTTTTGAAAAGTTGTGTAGCCTATTAAAACTTTATGATTAATAATACTAATCATGTTTGCATTATCTAGTGAGTGGTGCTTGGCTGTGCAGAAGTCATCGCCACAATGCTAATATAATATGTCAGTTTGTGAAAGAAAAAATGTGTCCCTTTTTTTTTTTTGTCCGCCAAGCAAAATTCATAAGTCTGATCACTTACCAAAGTAACATCACCTTTCTTCAGCAATCCACGCAGTTTGAGGTGTCAAACATAAGAGCACAATCTGATCTGGTGTTTCACAGAAGCATTTAATAGTGTTTGGAGTTTGTTCAAATCCATTAACCAAATTATATGAGAAATAAAAATAGTTATAATTGACTTACGCTGCATCCGAAATCAAATAGGGGAGAGCGGGGCACAACCTAACGCTTTTGGACTTTCTCAGTTTGTGTAAATCTACTTATGGTTCAGAGTATTTATTTTTTCCCACATTAATTTCCCACATGTCTAGTACAATTATGTGTTTTTGTTTTATTAATACAGTATATACTTTTTTCTTGATATACCCCGAAAGAATGGAAGTGAAATGTGACAACATGCCCCATAGGTGGGGTACATTGTAACATGCGCAGGGGCACATTGTAACATAACATAATGACAGCTTAAAATGTTATCTGATCTAATAAAAAAAATATGAAAAACAAACTAAAATATTTTCTAAATAAAATACAATTAAAAAACTTTTTCATATAAAATAATGGCAATTTTTAATAATTAAATAGAAACTCATTTTTGAGTTTTGACTACGAACACATGAAAACACAGCTATACAACATAGTTCAAAACAAATAAATAATTAGTAATTTCTGAACATTGACTCAGTCTTTATTCAGCTTTTTCTCACGTTTTCTCAATAAAATTAATAAAAGTATAGAATATAATAGCATATTTCTAATAGGGGCACATTGTAACGCAGTGTGACAACATGCCCCCGCCTGCACAACTGGGATTTAAACCCTGCTAGTGTCTTCTGCTAGTTAGCGAAGCATTAAATAACTATCTCAACTGTTAAATAACATCTTGAAGATTAAAATAATATCAGATTTGTCTTATTTTAAATAAACACAAAAAATAGAGATGAAAAATTAACTTAAGTAAGAAATTTACTTTTGCTATGGTTTAATAAATGTCTATGGATATCTTCCAAAAAAATAATAATTTTGGCGGATTTTTTTTTTCTATATAGTGTTGATATGGCAACTAGTAAATACACAAAGTTCCGTCATCCAAGCATGTGCGGAAGTATTTAAAACAAGCGTGTTACAACTAACCCCGCGTTAGGTTGTGCCCCGCGCTCCCCTACTTCCTACTATAGCCTATAGTATATCGTTGTTTGACTTCGTTTTAAAATCTTCCCGGTCTACTGACATTTGTTAAGACATCTGCTTTAAACATTACAATCCTCATGATAACTTTCGTTAACTTTACATTAATTAAATCCACTTCAAAAGCGAATTACTCCTGGACAGCAATGCCATAGAAATATACAGAGCGACCGCAAAAACGGAAGTTCAAAGACAATATTCTAAAGATGGCGGCGCCCTCGTTTCTCTCATAAGGTCTATAGGCGAAAAACAGTATGTGACAAAAGAAGTAATTCTGATTTCAAATAATATCAAATAAGTACTAATTTAAGAGTATGTGATTTCGGGTGCAGTTATTATAGTAGATCACATGATAATGACGGCATGGAGAGTGTTGTACGTTCAGATTACATGCATAGAACAAACTTTTTTGACGGCTGTGAAGTGTTCAGATGTAGAAGCATGTTTCGCTTAGATAGACGCGTTTCTCGTTTTGTATTTAAAAAAAGACTGTCTTGCAAGTGAGGACTAACATTCACATAATTCTCCTTTTCATTAGTTCGTTCAGACATGATCAAACGAGCTTCGCTGTTAATGAAAGACTCGCTGACGGCTCTGTTCTGTGAAGGGCGAGATAACGCTGGTACAGTTCACACTGTGTGTGTGTGTGTGTGAGAGAGAGAGAGAGAGAGAGAGAGAGAGAGAGAGAGAGAGTGAGTGTGTGTTACTGACTGAGTGTGTGAGTGAGTGTGTGTGTAATGAGCAGCAGTAATTGATTGAGTTCTCTCTCTCTCTCTCTCTCTCTCTCTCTCTCTCTCTCTCTCTCTCTCTCTCTCTCTCTCTCTCTCTCTCTCTCTCTCTCTCTCTCAGAGAATCATGATAACCTCTCTCTGTCCCTGGTGTAGTTCATCAGTCCTGAGGTCTCGTTCTTCTCCCCTAAACTACATCATGACTCTGACTTCATCCCAGAGGATTGAGGGTCACTCGTGTTTGTCAAAGATTGCCTGATCAAACTATAGTCCTGTTTAGCCAGGCTTTTCACTGTCAGCATAAAGTCTCGCCCACTATACAACTTATTCTGGCTGAAAACACCCACTGACAACCGAGAAACACGACCAGTAACAGCTGGTTTTTACGGGCCATTCTGTTGTTGTTTTTGGACCCCACTGGCTTTCATTATTCTTTTATGTTCCACAGAAGAAAACAAGTCATGCAGATCTGGAACGATATGGAGATTTATATCAGTCCCTCAGGTGGTAGCTAAAATTGCAACTACTAAAAACGTTTTAGTTTTTCAAGGCAAGTTTATAGATATATTCATTTACGATGCGTAAAATGACACTATATAGGCCTACCTTATTTTTTTTATTATTCTCAGGTCAGGCAAGCAAGTCGAATCTGATATAAATTACAAGCACTTTAATACTTACAGTCGGACAGAAGACTTCTCCGTGGTCTGTTCTGGCTCAATATATATAGTAGTCAACATTGGAAGTGGATATATATATATATATATATAATACTAAATAATAATAATAATAATAATAATAATACTAAAACAATACTGCTGAGATCCAGCTATCCATCCATCTATCTGTTTGTCTATCTATCTATCTATCTATCTATCTATCTATCTATCTATCTATCTATCTATCTATCTATCTATCTATCTATCTGTTTGTCTATCTGTTTGTCTATCTATCTATCTATCTATCTATCTATCTATCTATCTATCTATCTATCTATCTATCTATCTATCTGTTTGTCTATCTATCTATCTATCTATCTATCTATCTATCTATCTATCTATCTATCTGTCTGTCTGTCTGTCTGTCTGTCTGTCTGTCTGTCTGTCTCTGTCTCTATCTATCTATCTATCTATCTATCTATCTATCTATCTATCTATCTATCTGTCTGTCTGTCTGTCTGTCTGTCTGTCTATCTATCTATCTGTCTGTCTGTCTGTCTGTCTGTCTCTGTCTGTCTATCTATCTATCTATCTATCTATCTATCTATCTATCTATCTATCTATCTATCTATCTATCTATCTATCTATCTATCTGTCTGTCTGTCTCTGTCAATCTATCTATCTATCTATCTATCTATCTATCTATCTATCTATCTATCTATCTATCTATCTATCTATCTGTCTGTCTGTCTGTCTGTCTGTCTGTCTGTCTGTCTGTCTGTCTGTCTATCTATCTATCTATCTATCTGTCTGTCTGTCTGTCTGTCTGTCTGTCTGTCTGTCTGTCTGTCTATCTATCTATCTATCTATCTATCTATCTATCTATCTATCTATCTGTTTGTCTATCTGTTTGTCTATCTATCTATCTATCTATCTATCTATCTATCTATCTATCTATCTATCTATCTATCTATCTATCTATCTATCTATCTATCTGTTTGTCTATCTATCTATCTATCTATCTATCTATCTATCTATCTATCTATCTATCTATCTATCTATCTATCTATCTATCTATCTGTCTGTCTGTCTGTCTGTCTGTCTGTCTGTCTGTCTGTCTGTCTGTCTGTCTCTGTCTCTATCTATCTATCTATCTATCTATCTATCTATCTATCTGTCTGTCTGTCTGTCTGTCTATCTATCTATCTATCTATCTATCTATCTATCTATCTGTCTGTCTGTCTGTCTGTCTGTCTGTCTGTCTCTGTCTGTCTATCTATCTATCTATCTATCTATCTATCTATCTATCTATCTATCTATCTATCTATCTATCTATCTATCTGTCTGTCTGTCTCTGTCTATCTATCTATCTATCTATCTATCTATCTATCTATCTGTCTGTCTGTCTGTCTGTCTGTCTGTCTGTCTGTCTGTCTATCTATCTATCTATCTATCTATCTATCTATCTATCTATCTATCTATCTGTCTGTCTGTCTCTGTCTATCTATCTATCTATCTATCTATCTATCTATCTGTCTGTCTGTCTGTCTGTCTGTCTGTCTGTCTGTCTCTGTCAATCTATCCATCTATCCATCCATCGATCCGGTCCTGTCTGAAAGGGTGAAGGTCAGAGTAATGTCTTCAGGCTGTCTTCGGCTGCTGGGATGAATCTCCCGCAGAGGAGCTGAACCTCAGAGCTCTTCACTCACGCTGTCTCTGTTCTCTTCTTGTGCACTTCTTTCAGTTTGCAGAGGAAACAGAGACACACACACTGAGATCGTTTTACAGTTTTCTCACGGAGGGATTATTTTTAAGATAACTGCTCTTTAAAGTTGTCCTATGCTCTTTTACAAAGTAATGATTTTGTTTTTGGGGTTTACTTGAATACGTTTTCATGCTTGATTGTTCAAAAAACACATTATTTTTAACATATTTTACATTACTAGTGCAAAATGCCCGTGCAAAATCAGTTTTTGTGTGTGTTTTTAGTAATTGTTGGTTTGGTGCCCGTGAAAGAGACTGTGAACGCATTGAATAGGATGTGTTTAGTTGGTGAATAGCATAGGCTACTATTACACAGCAGCGATAACGTTAAGCGCACCAGAATGAAATATAATATTCATAAGTAAACAGCATAGCTGACTTACAGATTCAGTTTACATCCACAAATGAATAAGCGTGTCGATTCAGGGAGCAGTGCAAAATCAGTTTTGTGTGTGTTTTTAGTAATTGTTGGTTTGGTGTGTTTGAGTGCTCATTGTTACAATTACACAGCAAAAGTTCAGTGACATTTTTATTTGTGCATGGTAGAAAGCAAATACTGATACTGACATAATGATATACAATAAATGTGGAACATTGAACTACACGATTCAGGGAGCAGGATACACAGGGAACTCCGAGAAAACGCTACTCACATGCTTCTTTTATCGATATATATTTAACAATATCTTTTGCATTTCTAATCCAAACAACGTCAAACTTGGCACTGCACTTACTCATGCCGTAGTAAGACACCTGTCAAGTTTGAAATCCATCAGACTAACGGTTCGAGAGATATGCGAATAACACACACAGACACACACGCACAGACATACTGACAGAAAGACGTTCCCACAATTAATAGATAGATATAATATACAGAGGTAAACGCGACGTTTCAGGGAGCAGCTACACCGTGAACTCCGAAAAAATGCTACGCTTGAGCAAACAGTTTGTGAATAGGTTACTACAAATGATGGCTGTGAATAAACTATAATATCCAGAAGTAAACAGTGTAGCTGACTGAGTGTTTATGTCAGAATGTTTATTTTTAAACCACAACCTTTTAAAAATGATATATTTAATGATATCTTTAGCATTTCTCATCCAAACAACGTCAAACTTGGCACTGCACTACTCGTGCCCATAGCAAGACACCTGTCAAATTTGAAATCCATCGGACTAACGGTTCGAGAGATATGCGGTTAACAGGCACACACACAGACAGATGTTCCTGTAATTTATAGATAGATAGATTACAGCTCCTCTCTCCCCAGTCTGGCTGAACACGTCGTTTTCGATGAAGCCCCTCCTTCAGAAATACGAAATGTGCTGTGATTGGTTAGCTTACCCAGTGTGTTGTGATTGGCAGCGCTTTAGCGTGTGATCGAGAAATGTCCCGCCCCTTCATAACCGCGAGCTCTACTCAAATAAATATTAACGATTTCGAGCCCGATTCAGACCATGACAATGTTAACCAATTGGTTATGGATTGATAATTGATATTGCCATATCGATACGATGTTATCCACCATTTAATCATATTTGTCGAAAAACTATGGTAAAACAAAGAGTAATTGATCACAAAATCATGAATAATTTTCCTAAGGGGCGGTAAACAAAAGCAAAAGCTCCAGTAAACACTACATCAATACTGTAATGCTAGTTAGCAGGCTAGCAGAGGCAAAGCTTTGACCTTCCTTTACATCATAGCTTAGCAACTACATAAAGCTTATAATTGGAACTGTTAATTGACTCAACTACAAATAATAAGACATACTTACAAGTTGTGATCCATAAACAACAGATTGTCCTGACAAAATGGGAATGGCTCCGTCTTTCAGGAGAAGCTTTTGTGCGTATAGCCTGCACTGTACTCTCTTCTGGAAGCTGTTCTCCATAAAATGTGCAGCGCACAGACAAACATTGAGGTTATAATGTTCAGGAACAGTGTTAAAAATACATTTTAACCTCTCCAAGTTCTTCAGCCTTAGGACAATTTAGGGTTTGTGATGTCATAAACCCAGGAAGAAGCTTGTTGTAGTTCTACCAGCCGTTTGTTGTAGTCCTTAAAAAGCGATTTCTGTAAAAGCAAATATCTCCCTTTGCTTTGAACTTTGAGCGTTGTAACTTTGCAGATGTTGTTTATGATCAAACAGCAACATTACACACTGACTAAAGTTAGAAAAGTGAAATAATTAAGGACCCCTTTAAACTAAAAACAGATGCTAATTACTCTCTCAGTTTAGTTGTTCAATATTCTTGTTATTTTGAAGAGACAAAAAGTTTGACTTCAGTAACACTTTACAATAAGGTTTCATTTGTTAACAATACTTCTACAGCATTTATCTGAACTAATGTTAATCTCAACATTTCCTAATACATTTTTAAGATTTTTTAAGTTGTATCTGGTAAAATTATTTAATGCACTAAAATGAACATGAATAAAGGTTAATAAAAGCTGTAAACATATATTTACTCATTGTTATTTTATAAAAGTTAATGGATTAAAAGTGTTACCAACTTTTATTTTTCTATAGGCCACAGGAGCGAGGCAACAATATTAACCAATAATATCAGAGTCTAAGATTCGAAAACCACTTCAAATTCTGGAATTGGATACTTTATAAATAAAAAAATGTAATTCCACTTATCGATTCCTGTGTGCACATTTTAATATGATTTAAAAAATTTAAAAGATTTTCAAGTGCAAAAAGACACGAAAGAGAGCTTCATTCGGCACTTTTCTTCACACACACATCCAAAGCGCCTCGATTTTTGTCTTAAGTGAACGTAAAAAGTTGAGAAAGAAAACACATGTGTATCAGTATATTGGATCCATGCATTTGCTCTTAAAGTGACAGCAGCCTAATAAACCTGCTGCCATCTGTCATTAATGTTAATCAAACAACAAGAAACAAAGAACAATCGCTCACTTCTGTAATTAATCTATATTTTATTTATAAAAAATAAACTATGCAGTGTTATTTTACATTTGATTATAATTTCTGTGCCTGTATTTATTTGTGCTATTGCTAATTTGTTCGGTTATTATGAACATTATTACGGTTTTCTTGTCTTTAATAATATTTTAAATTTATATTATAGTTAGTCCAGTGTTTTTTTTGTTTGTTTGTTTGTTTTTTGCTGTGATGTTTTTAAACAGGAAAATGTTAGTGCTCTTTATCCTGATGATTTTTGTTTGGGGAAATAAGCTGCAGAAAAACATTTTGCCATAAGACACTGAATAAATATGTTTAATATAAATGTTTGACGCTAAAATTCAAATGATACCCAATTATTATTATTTAAATAATTGAGGGTGAAATAAATGTTTCTCACTTGGAAATACACATTTTACAAAAGTTAAATGAGGTGAGATTTGTATATTATTGATATAAAATAATAATATGTCTTTATCTAAAGTCTTTCTCAAGTGTGCTCGTTTAATTAAGCAATAAGATGCTGTGTATCATCAGTGTATTTCCCTGGACATGTGTAAAAAGGGAAATAAATAACTTTGTTTTTCTTCTCACACACACTGGGGAACAGTTGATTATGGCAGTAGTTTTCTCTCTATCTCAGTTTTTCATCTCTCTGTTATTCTCCTTGTCTGATTTAAAACAGCAAAGCAAACACGACAGATCTGAATGATCGTCTCCATCTTCTCAGAGTTGATAACCGTTCAGAAGAGTCACGTGTATTTATATTGCGAGATCATTGGTCGTGTTGCGATCTCGTGTGATTGCTCCTGTGTGCGAGGAGGACAGTGAGGGATTTGGTAAGTTTTAAGGACTAAATGATCAAGATGAAAAATTTTGTGATTTATGATTCAGGGAAGTAACAAAACGCTTAGAAGTACGACACATTTACTATAATAGCATAGTGTTTTTTCTTCGAGTTTTGCGGTGTTGTTCTGAGTGGCCTTTTGCATGTTTCTTACTGAACAAACCACATGATGTGAGGAACATTCCTGTCAATCAAACCAGGACGAGTTATGAAGCAAAGTTTCATATTCAATAACCTGAAGTGATCATCAGTGTAAGAGTGATGCTTCACCGAGCGAAAGGAACACGCACACACTGAAGCTGCTGACTTGAAGTTCATGCCATCATGATTCACGGCTGGTGTTATTGTGTGTGTGTGTGTGTGTGTGTGTGTGTGTGCGTTTTTGAAGACGGTCCCCCGGTCAGGCTGTAACCTTTCTTCATATTTAGTATTCAGAACTGATTTACCAGCTACTCAAGGGCTGCTGAATACACAATCAGGTGTGTCTGTGTGTGTGTGTGAGAGAGAGAGAGAGAGAGAGAGTGTGTGTGTGTGTGTGTGTGTGTTGTTTACAAGAGTGTGTGTGTGTGTGTGTTGTTTACAAGAGTGTGAGAGAGTGTGTGTGTGTGTGTGTGTGTGTGTGTGTGTGTGTGTGTGTGTGTGTGTGTGTGTGTGTGTGTGTGTGTGATTTTTACAATAGTGTGTGAGCCGGCCTATAAAGTTGTCACAGGAATGGCCATATACCTCAAGCTTGTTTGAGATGATTGACAAATAACTGAACATAAATCTCCTCCTACTCAATAAAACTCTCTCTTTCTCTCTCTCTCTCTCTCTCTCTCTCTCTCTCTCTCTCTCTCTCTCTCTCTCTCTCACTCTCTCTCTCTCTCTCTCTCTCTCTCTCTCTCTCTCTCTCTCTCTCTCTCTCTCTCTCTCTCTCTTCATCTCCCAGAATTATTCCCGACTTGACTCTCCCATAACCTTGAGCGGAAATGATGGATTTTCCATATGCAAAATAAACTTTGGCTCGATGAGAACACAAGACAACAAAGAGACGGTGTGCATTTTCATAAATCAACAAAATACCCCCATCCATTTCACACACTCGCGGGCGGCTCAGCTTATCAAGATCACGATGGTCTTCTTCATACTGTTATAATAGAGCCGACGTGGCTAATATACGACGCTCTGCCTCGCTCAGAGGAACTCCCGAAACAACAGCAGGAAAAAACCAATCAGTTCTTCATGAAATGGAGTTACTTCAGCTGTGAGTGTGAGTGTGTGAGAGTGTGTGTGTGTGTGTTGATGAAACACACGGCCGAGACGCTGTAAAGAAAACATGTTGGTGTTGTTTAAAAGCAGATGTTTGCCGACAGCTGCAGGTTTTGTGGATCACATGTTGAATAATGTCGATGTTTGCAGATGTTCTGTCGTTTATTCCACCTCTGTGTCGTTTTCCAAACCTGTATGACTTTTGTGTAACATGAAAGAAGTTTAGATGTTGTACTCTGGTGCAGCCAGGAACTGTTAATTTCACACACAAAAATGACAAAGAAACAGCAATTATTAAGCATGCAATTTAGAAAGACTAAAATATCTTGTAAAATGTAGGCCTACTCTAAAAATTCAGGGTTATTATCGTTAACTAAAACTATTATATATCATATATCTGCACACATATATTTGTGTGTGTATGTGTGTGTGTGTGTGTGTGTGTGTGTGTGTGTGTGTGTGTGTGTGTGTAAGAGAGAGTATGTATGTGTGTGTGTGTGTATAAAAGACAGTATGTGTGTGTGTGTGTGTGTGTGTGAGAGAGAGAGAGAGAGAGAGAGAGAGAGACAGTATGTGTGTTGTTTATAAGAGAGTGTGTGTGTGTGTGTGTAGTTTATAATAGTGTATATATATCTATATATATCATGAATGTATGAAATAAAAAGTTGAAATAGAATAAAATATACATATTAGCTGGAAAACCTAAACTAAACGGAAATTTTAAGTGTTTCCTTTGTAATAAAATAAGTTATTATCAAGTTTATAACTATAACTAGAAAATTAAACCTAAATAGCAATATTAAAAAATAAAAAAAACTGACAAAAGCACATAACGAAATGACTAAAAATTTTACTAAAATTAACATGAAAAATGACTAAAAATGAAAAAAAAAATGACTAAACTAAAACTAAAGTAACATCGGTTTTATTTCCAACTTCATTAAAAAATCATAAAAAAAAAGTTTGCACCATAAAAGTAGTGCATTTGAATTCTGCAGTTTATATATTGCATGTAAGTCATGCGATATCTTCGGATGAGACTGGAGTCATTGTTCACTTTTTCAGTGAATAACCACTTAAATTTGGGGCTTTTTCTCACACAACGCTATTATATGACTTTTAACCGTTTGAAATATAGCCCTCACAAGTCTTATAGACTAATTTTATGGTATTTATTTAGGTTATTTTTGCATCTCAACTGCATCCATCCCACACTGAAAACAAAATATTGATGTGATTTACTTTTTAACTCAGAAATTGCTATTTAATGTCACAAATAAGTGCAAAGAAACAGTACCACGTTTAATTAAACGTGATCATTTTTTCTCCATTAGTCTTCAAAAAAAAAAAAAAATGTTTTCATTGCATAGAAAAGAGCAACGAGGACATTTCAGAGGGTTTGAGAAAGTCATGCAGGTTTGGAACATCATGAGTCGATTGCGATGAGTAAAGTGTAATTAACCCTTTAACCCCGGGTTCCTCCAGAGCGAATGCCTCTGTAATAAGTGTACGGTGAGTCACTTTAAATAAAAGCGTCTGCTGAATGAAGATTTCAGAGCGAATAAAACCATTCGATCTCAAAGCATTCAGGTCATGTGCTTTTAGAGAAACCTCACGTCTCCTAAACTCTTCCATAACTCTCATAAACCTCGCATGAAAAGACAAATGATGAAAGGTGCTCATGGGCGTATACAGTTCCTCCTCCTCCGGATCTTCCGGTGGTTATTCCAGAATCCTGTCACTAGGCTACAAATTCCGCTTTAAATATCTTGTTTCCCGGCAGATGCTTCAGAGTTTCTCTTCTGCGCTCATATCAACAAGATAAGCATTTGCTGAGTTCGCTCGCTGAGTACAGTATCTCTGACAACACACACACTCAGAGCTCCTGTTTCCCAGAGATGCACGATTATATGCCAGTGTCCGGTTTAATAAAACACCTTAAGTGAGATTTTCCCTTATGATATGAGGGTGTTGCTTATAATCCCTTAAAACTTATTTGTGAAAGTACTGGCGTAATCATAGTCATAAATCACCCCTGTTTAAAATGCGGTAACACTTTAGAATAATGCACCGCCATTAATAAGTAAATATGCAGGGACATTAACCCTTCAGCTTATACTATTAACTTAGAAACAGGCTTAACTAATCATTAAGTTTGAAATGTTGAAGTTGCCAAGCTTGAATGTAATTCAACACCCTTGCCTTATTTAGTATACACAGTTCTATGAATATGCAAATGAGCCCCGCCTCCACTCACTCACTCAGCTCAGAGATCCACTGGTTGACGATCACACGTTGATCTGATTGGTTACAAGGTAGTTTGTGACGTCAGAAACACCAGCGATTTCAAAGTGTGTTTTTGAGACTGTCTTTGATTCACTGCAGTTTAAAGGAGAAAATACTCAGCAATGGAGTCGACTTATGAATTTACACATGGTTTAAGCGTATTAAAAACACCACATAGACATATAAACAACATTAAAGGTCCCATATTGTACACCTTTCTGAAGTTTTATTTTAGATTTTGATGTCCTTACGAATATATATTTGCGGTATAAGTGCCAAAAACCATCCTAATATATTTTTACAGCTCCTTTCTCAGGAGCTCTTCCAAGAACAGGTTGATTTTGGCCTTTCTAATTAATATTCATGAGCCTCTCTTCTGACTGGCCTGTTGTTTTCTGAGTGACGCACGGCCAGGCCAACCACAGGTGACTAGGGTCATGTATGCTGTAGCCTGAACTGGCTTGGTGATGCTCACGAGTAAGGTAAATAAAACACCTGTAATGATCATAGACAGTAAAAGAAATGGACACAGCGACCCCATTGGATTCAACGGAGAAAAGTGAAGTCAATTAGAAGCTCTCACTTCCTGATGGCTGAGCGTACTGCGCAGACTCAAACTGAGCTTGACAACGTAGATGTGACGTGAGCAACCCGTCTGTCTTCTAGTGGCTGTGCCAAGAGAAATCTGAATCATTCCCTTCCGAAACTTACAGAGACGGAGAGTGTGAGTAGGAGCTGTCCATGAGCTGGAGCAGGAGCAACTTTTGCTAAGTATTCTGATTAATTATTTTGTCATTTAGCCTCCACGTCCCCCCGATTGCGCGCAAGCTTCTCCTCCTGTCCATACGGTAATCTCTCTACTGTGCGACAGAGTCGCGTGGTTATGACGCAATCGTTAGCCTACTTTTACAAAAACTGCTTCTACGGGGCCATAACGTAAGATACAAGGTAGAGCCCTGCGCGGGACTGTTTTCTTCATCCCGCTCCCGCCCGCGCCCGCCGAATTTCTGACCATTACCGCCCGCTCCCGCAACGTATGTGTTACACTCCCGCCCGCTCCCGCAATATGTATGTCCACTCCCGCCTGCACCCGCAAAACTCTGAGAATTTATTCCCGCACAATAATAGAGATGCATTGATTTTGTGTCTTCTCCCGTCCCGCAGGAAAAAACACGTATTTGTATTGCTATTATTAAAGAGATTCATGGGGTTGTTTGTTTCGTTTCCCTGGCCGGCATGTATTCTAGACACATACACACAGGACAATGGAGGAAATCGAGTGTATGCTGTTTTTGGATGGTTTTGTTTTCGTTTTTGCTGTTTTTTATTCAGGATACTCTGTCTGGCGCGTGCAATGATGACAGTGAATAGTGATGATTCTCTCTGAACAATCAGCAGTCTGCCGTGTTTTCACGTCACATTTTAGTATCGCCTCAGCTCGCCCAGAACCTCGCCGGAGGTGGTACGAAAAAAAGTACCTGGAGTTACAACTTTTACACAGTGGAAAACCAAACAAAGGCGAGTCGAGTCGAGCCGAGCCGAGCCGAGCTGGTACTGTGTAGTGGAAAAGCGCCATTATTGACATCTCCATCATGTTGCTAGGCTACCTCCCGATCCCGCAGTGTTTTTTTTTAGCCGCCCATTCCCGCCCGCAGCAAAGTTCAAACCGCCCGCTCCCGCGAGATTTGCGTTGGGTCCCGCGGGACCCGGCGGGACTCAATCCCAATGCAGCCCTCTAATACAAGGTAATGGAGCCTTTTATACATTTTCGTGTTTCTTTAGAAATAAATAATGGACAAATTGAGTCTTTAAACACCTCAGATGTAAAGTTATTCGCTGTCAAAGTGACGCCAAAAAGAATGGGAGTCAATGGGATGCTAACAGCAGGTAATGGTCTGATAATCAATGGCGGCGCCCGGGGAAGCTTCAGTTTTTTCTGAAAGATTGCCCCCTTGGTAATGATGGACAGGTAAATGTTATCCGGCCTTATATGTTCGAGCCAAACTCAGACCCCGAATCGACGACAGGAGACAAACAACCACCTCCTTACTTTCGGCGTTATTGTAAGAGTATTATATAATTACCATTACATCAGTGCTACACACAGATTTAACGTTAACGCTAATTTAAACTGTCTGTAAACAAACTCAGACTTTTTTTTGTCAAATTTGATTTAAATCTCCAAAATATGTATTAACATATTAATAGCTAGTTATACACTGATTTTGAAACACTTAACTGTTTTATAATCAGAATTATAAACTACATTTACTTGAGTACTGTACTTAAGTGCACTTTTTGAGGATTTTTACTTTACTTGAGAATTATTTTTTCTGGAAACTTTTTACTTTAACTTCACTATACATTTGAAAGACAAATATTGTACTTTTTACTCCAATACAATTCTGTCAAGGTCCTTGAGTAGAGAGTAGTAACATCAGTTACCATGATTTTGGTTGGAAATGAAAGTCGGATTGACGTCAGAACTCGACTGATGTTGGTTTCTGACGTCAACCCTATTTTCATTTTCAACCACAATACAACGTCTGTCCAATGTTGGAGATCAACGTCAATCTGACATTGGATTCTGACATAAAAATGATTTTCATTTTCAAGGTTCAGTTTTCTAAATGTGAATTTTGTCATTGTTTTGGAGCACACTAGCTTATAGATAACAGTAAGGCTAACATATTCATACTAAAAGCCAAAAAACTTTATATAGGGCACTATTTGAGGGATCAGCCATTTGGGTGTCCGAAACCATTGTGGACATTACTGAGTGCACTTATTCAATCTCACATTCAATCCCACTACTGGAACAATAAGATAAGATGTTGATATGAGGGAAGTCAGGCATAGATTCAGAGGCATAAGATACTGTAAGTATTACACACAGCAATGCAACAATAATAAAACAATGCATTGACATTTACTTTTTACTTTTGATACTTAAGCACTTTAAAAAACAAGTACTTCTGCACTTTTACTTAAGTAAAAAAAATCGTTCTTAACAACTTTTAATTGTAATGGAGTAAGCTAATATTTGACCAGTATCTGTACTTTCACTCAAGTAAGGAAGCTGTGTACTTTGTCCTCCTCTGTTTAGTGTAACGTTAGCAGACAGACACTGAACGCAGTAAGCTATAACTATTGCTTTCCTACTGATGTTGACGTACAACAGTTTCTTTTACAATGTAATTTTTTTCTGTAAAAGATGTAGCCTACTTGTGGTGAATCTGCAAGGATGCCCACTGAACGCGGGAACATGCTGCAACTGACGCCCGAGGTAAACTTGTAAAACTATGAACTGCAGAGACTGCTTCTTTGAGGAGAAGCTTCTTTAAACACCGGCATTGAGCTGAGCCTGACTGACGAAGCAGTCGCTTGTGAAATATGCAGAACAGACGGTTAAGGTCGAACTAAATTACTGTGTGGTATTTCTGAATAAATAAACATTAGGCTCAATATTAATGTTGTTCGGAGGCCTGTGCAATGTTTCGTGATGGTGTGCATTGAGTACAGGGCTGCCAACTTTTGAGTTTAGCTTGGAGTGAGAATTATGAAAGAATTATAACTAAAATAAAATACACTCAATAATAGATAAAAAAATAAATAACTCAAATTAAATATAATGCGTTTTTTATTATAATAACGACTTTATTTAATGATATAAGTAAAAATATAATATAAATAAATATGTAATATTGCACACATATTTAGCAAAATACTCTCTATAGCTATTTTTTTCTAGCCAGCTAACGTGCTATAGCCTATATTATGGTCATTAAATGGCTTTCCTGAGGTAAATGTGACGTAATTGTTCTCTAGCTGTTTTATTGACCCCTTTCCGCGATTGAAAAGCACTGATTGATCGATATTATGTATGAGGAATATACATTTCGGTAAGATGTACTGTATCTTTCAACAGTGTTCATTCCGTGTTTATTTACTATTAGCTAGTAGAGATGATCGGGTCACGTGCCGCTCGGGATCTGTCGCGTCACATTTACAAGCGCCAAAACGGTATTTATTGTTTTAATTTCGTAATAAAATTGACAGAATCTGAGAGCTGAGATTTGTTTTATATCATAAGTAACCTGCTCTGACCTCTGTTATCATGAAAAAAGCCAGGAAATTTCCGTTTTGACAATATGGGACCTTTAAAAGCTGGATTTTCACCACAGGGGGACTTTGAGTAACACTTAAGGGTTATTTTCGGCAACACCCTTAAGTTTAAAGGAAACCTAATCTCGATCTTAAAGGAAAATTACACTTAAGCTGCTTTATGCAAACCAGGCACATATTTTTTTGCTCTTTAAAATATAATATTTTGTTGCTTTACAGCCTGAAATGAAAACGGACAAAAACAATTTTTGTTTTATTCAGCTGTATTTACAACTTATAACATCCAAGTGAAAGATATAATACCAACTTGTCAGAAAAAACAAACAAAAAAAAACAAATTAAAAAACAGAATCACTGAGTTGGAAAAAGAATCACCCCCCTCCTAAAAATGACTTCCAATCAGGTGTAGTTAATCACCTTCTCAAAAGCACACAAAGCCAATTGACTTTCAACTGTGATCAGCTGTGGTCATTTTGATTAGCTCAGCATGAAACAAGCTTTTCCTGAAGCATTTCAGTCCTTGGTAGTGCAACTGAAGAAAACAATCAACTATGGGTGGTAAGGCATTGTCAAAAGATCTCGGGGATAAAGTTGTGGACAGGCATAAGTCAGGAGATGGATACAAAAAAAATTCAAAGGCTTTATCAGTGCCTAGAAGCACAGAGAAGTCTATTATTAAGAAGTGGAAGGTATTTGGTCCAACACAGACCCTCCCTGGGTCAGGACGTCGCTCCAAACTGGAGGAAACTGGTCAGAGAGGCAAGAGGCCGACAGCAACTCTGAAGCAGTCGCAGGAATTCATGAGAAAGAGTGGCCATTGTGTGCATCTGACAACAATATCACAAATTCTCCACAAATGTGGCTTGTATGTAGGGTTGCCAACTTCAGAAAAGAAAAATGCGGGACAATCATGGTTCTTTACAGGAAAATAAGGGACACTCAAAATATTTGTACTGTCTCACACAGTATATATAATTTCAGATTCGTATGTGTTTAAAATGTGTTTACACTTTTTTGTGTGACCTTAAAATTCACATTACACACAAACCATAGTTCAAAATAATAGCATTTATCTGAAATAGAAAGCTTTTGTAACATTATACACTACATTTTAAAGAAATTAAAGAAAGTAATAGCATACTTTTCCCTCAGGAAGATTTCATGTTTTCTTGCATGGCTTGATCTTGGACTCATGAACAATAATCACGTTGTTCGAATTCACCAAAACTGATTTGCCGAAATCAAAACCCGGCCGGACAGTGAAAGGGATTTGCCGTTAGCACGAGTCTGGACAGCAGAGGATTCTGTTCGCAAATCAAACAATAATTTGTCCCAAAAGAATAATTAATTCTCAATTTAGAGTTTGTTATTCGTATGGTCTGATGTGCGTGAGTGTGGGCTGTGATTGGATGAGTGGGCTCAAGTGTCGTGTTGCTGTTGTATCAGTCAGTGGTTAGATCAGCGTATGTAATCGGGACAAGGGAGGTCCCGTACGGGACAAATAAATAAGACCCAAAATACGGGACGTCCCGGCTAATTCGGGACAGTTGGCATTACTTGTATGGGAGAGTTGCAAGAAAAAAGCCACTCCTCAAGAAAGGCCACATGCAGTCACGACTGAGCTTTGCCAAAACGCACCTTGACGATTCTAAGGCCACGTGGAAAAGGGTGTTATTGTCAGATGAGACTAAAATTTAATTATTTGGCCTCAACACCAAACGATATGTCTGGCGAAAATCCAATACAGCTCACCATCCAAATAACTAGCACCATTCCTACAGTAAAGCATGGAGGTGGTACTATCATCATGTCATGGGGTTGTTTCTCTGCAGCAGGGACTGGAGCACTTGTCAGGATAGAAGGAAAACAAAATACTGTCAAATTCTTGAGGAAAATCTGCTGCTCTCTGCCAGAAAGTTGTCAATGAGAAGAAGATTTACCTTCCAACATGACAATGACCTAGCCTGGTAATACCAAACTCTGCTACTTTGCTTTGCTTCGTAGACAGAGTCTGGAAGGACATAATCGAAAAGCGTTTTCTTTCTCGCGGGGGGGTGCTTGTCTAAAGTTTAAAGGGATAGTTCAGCCAAAAATGATATTTAAGCCATGATTTACTCACCCTCAAGCCGTTCGAGATGCATATGTCAATCTTTTTTCAGACGAACACACTTTCAGTTATTTTAGAAAATGTCTTTGATCTTTCAGTGGTTATAATGTGAAGCAATGGGGTCCAGCTGATTCAGGTCCCAAAATGTACATGCATCCTTCACAAAAATAATCCATCCGGCTCTAGGGGGATAAACGAAGGCCTTCTGAGGGTAATCCGTGCGGTTTTGTCGTAAAAATATACATATTTAAAACTTTATAAACGAAAATAACTGGGAGATGGCTGATGGCATATGACATAGGACGTAGCGTAGGAAGCGTTGTGACGTAGAATGAACGTAGAGTTTTGTTTTGCTCTGCTCTCTGGCTGCGCTGTCACGTTCGTTCTACGTCACGACGCTTCCTACGCTACGTCCTACATCATACGCCAGCATTCATCTCTGTGAACGCGCACCGACCGCCACCGGAAGCCAGTTATTTTCATTTATAAAGTTTTAAATATGTATATTTTTACGACAAAACCGCACGGATTACCCTCAGAAGGCCTTCGTTTATCCCCCTGGAGCCGGATGGATTACTTTTGTGAAGGATGCATGCACATTTTGGGACTTGAAGCAGGTGGACCCCATTGCTTCACATTATAACCACTGAAAATGTGTTCTTCTGAAAAATGATTGACATATGCATCTCGAACGGCTTGAGGGTGAGTAAATCATGGGTTTAATATCATTTTTGGCCGAACTATCCCTTTAAAATCATTGGTTACCCATAAGCCAATCACATAACGTTTGGTTATGACGTGTGTTATGCGCCGGTTCAGCGAACTTCCACTGTAAACACATGTATGATGCGAAAACAAAACCATCGAGCGAAATACTGCCATGTTCATATAGTGAACATGGCTGTGAATGACTTTTTGCAGATTATGTGAAGTAAATCTATGCTTCCACGGTACAATCAGCGTCTACGTCACGGCTCTCAGCCCGCCCTCTGTTCATTGATTGGCCGGCTGTTTTGAGGCCGGAGGAAAACGCTAAGATAGGTCGCTATCTCAGACTGAGTACAGAAGTGAACTGAAATTGAGCGGAAGTACGAAGTGTGACGTAGTCATGCTAACAATGACCCAAAGCACACAGCAAAACTGGCCACACAGTGGTTGAAGGAGAAAAAGGTGAATGTCCTAGTCAGAGCCCAGACTTAAACCCCATTGAATATCTGTGGAATGACTTGAAGACAGCAGTCCACAAACGGTCACCATCAAATCTAACTGAACTTGAGCAGTTCTGCGAAGAAGAGTCGTCAAATATTGCAACGTCTAGATGTGCAAAGTTAGTAGAGACATATCCCAACAGACTAAAGGCTGTAATTAAAGCAAAAGGTGGTTCAACAAAATACTGAAGGGGGTGAAATGTTTTTTTATTTTTTTATGACATGTTGGTGTTCTATCTTTGGATGTTATAAGTTGCTCTGAGTAAATACAGCTGAATGAAACAAAAACTGTGTCTTCATTTCAGGCTGCAAAGCAACAAAATATGATTCTTTTCTATACCCACCAAATAAAAACTTTTATGTTAATGCGATTAATCGATTTGACAGCAATTTTATAATAATATTTTGTCCAAAATTCCAAAATAAAAAATATAAATAAATGCATACTTACACATGTGTGTGTGTGTGAGTATGTATAAAACATTTTTTTATTATTTTTTCTTTTTTTCTTCTTCTGTGGGTGATGTATGTTTCCTCAGCATTAGCGCTCAGAGAGAACACACACCTGTAAAACACACACCTGTCAGCAGCTCCAGTGAAGTAAAGACCTCCATCGTTCTGTTTCTCTCCTCCGTGTCCGGGGAAATGCTGGTTCTGCTGGTTCTGGCCAGCGTGACACACCTGTCTGTTCCACATGCTGTCGCCTAGCAACCCATTGTCTCCTCGCAGCTGTCAATCATTATCAGGAATTGCTTCTCATCTCAAAGGCCTGAATCCATCACGCTCACTCACACACGGGTCATTCTGCATTTCTGACTTATATTTCGGCTTGTTCGCGCTCAATTTGCAGATTTGCACAGTTAGACGCTGTCAGCTGCACATTTAAAGCTGTGTGTAGAAACACGTTTGACATCTTCAGCTTGTGATTGAGTGTGAAACTCCAGCGGACAGCTTCGTTTATCAGAGAACAGAAATGATCGATACGATTAAGATGTTTCTCTCTCAGCTCATAAAACTGGATGATTCTGACTTCACACGCCTTACTTTGTTGTTTTGCCAAGCAGGAGATGTCGAATAAATAGCAAAACAAAATCATTTTATTTGTGCTATTTGTGTTTATTTGACTGAAAACACATCTCTTTAACCTGGCATACACATAACACATTATTCATTTTTATAATTCAGATCAGTGAAATAATTGTTTGGCTGTCTAAACTAGTTCTTCTGGAACCGGGAACACTTCCTATAACACCGATGTACTCGTTCCATCAGGAGAACGGGTTCAACAATACACCGGCGTGATGAATCGATCTGGATGAGTATTTTAATACTTTAATACATTTCTCACTGGCACCATGTCAGCAGACAATATTTGTAAAAGTTTATTAGAAGAACCTAATACAATAACCAGTTGAACATGTATTTTATTTTTTATTATTTCATTTCATTATTTTATTTTATTATTTCTCACTGGTACCATGTCAGCAGCCAATATTTGTAGAAGTTATTTAGAAAAACCTAAGAGAATAACTAGCTGAACATTTTATCTTATCTTATCTTATCTTATCTTATCTTATCTTATCTTATCTTATCTTATCTTATTTTATTTTATTTTATTTTATTTTATTTTATTTTATTTTATTATTTGTTTCTCACTGTCATCTTGTCAACCAATATTTGCAGAAATTATTTAGAAAAATCTAAGAGAATAACTAGCTGAACATTTTATTTTATTTTATTTTATTTTATTTTATTATTTGTTTCTCACTGTCATCTTGTCAGCCAATATTTGTAGAAGTTATTTAGAAAGACCTAAGAGAATAACTAGCTGAACATTTTATTTTATTTTATTTTATTTTATTTTATTTTATTTTATTTTATTTTATTTTATTTTATTTTATTTTATTTTATTTTATTTTATTTTTCTCACTGTCATCTTGTCAGCCAATATTTGTAAAAGTTTATTAGAAGAACCTAAGACAATAACCAGTTGAACATGAATTTTGAAAAATTCAACACCAGTTGAATTTTATTTTATCAAATTTTATTTATTTTTTATTATTATTTGTTTCATTATTTGTACATCTTGTCAGCCAATATATGAAGAAGTTAATTAGAAAATCTTGAGAGAATAACTAGCTGAAACTTTATTTTATTTTTTATTTCTCACTGGCACCCTGTCAGGACGTGAATATGATTTTAAGAAAATAAAGCAACCGTCACTGATGAAATTGTGTAAAGTTGGCTGAATCTGCGTGTTGTTTAAAGCCGATGGAGTCTGAATGTGTCCAAACTGGCTTCTTCCCAAAGACTCCCGTCAGGATTCAGTAACGCCTCGGATGAACTTCTCTCTTTATTATCATTAGAGTTTCTCTCCTGCGTTTGGCATTCAGAATAATGAATGTCAGTCAGACACACGACGTCTCTTCAATTAGCACAACTTTCCCTGAAAAATCAACTATTCTAGTTTTAAAGGATGGATTATACTTTTAAAATTGTATTATTTAAACTTTTTATTGTCTCTTTAGTTACTTTTTTCTAATTTTTAAGGATGTGTTTAATTATTTTGAGCTTGTCCATTTTAAAATGTTCATTATTATATTATATTATATTATATTATATTATATTATATTATATTATATTATATTATATTAATATATATTACATTATATTATTTTATATGGTATTATATTGTATTGTAGTGTATATAATATTACATTATATTATATTGTATTGTATTATATAAATTATTTTATATTATATTACATACTGTTGTTGTTATGAAAACAAGAAATTGCATAGGCCTATTCCAGAACATCAGAGTGACAGTCAGAAAATTAATTAGGACATAAATTTGTATTTATATATCTTTTATTTTTAATATTTAATTATTTTATTCTTTCATTAATCAATATATTAACTCCATGCATTAACACCATTAAATTGAGACGGAATATCTTGTTTTGTAGAAGCTGATAAGAAAGAGGAAACAATCACTAGTTGGAATATTTATTTATTTAATTTAAAAAAAAAAAAAATTTTCTCCAGCATTTTAGGACCCGAGGCCGATTCCTGGTTCAGTCTTCGTCAGCTTCAGTCTGAGCTCAGCAGAAAGCACTCACACACTCTCAGGCAAGAGTCGACCTACATCACACACACACCCATAGGACGCTGAGTTTGATGCGCTGTTTCTCCTGTTGGGATTCAGATGAACTGCTGACTCAGTTATTGATCACAGATCTGAGATGTGCTTCAGGAAAAACAGCTGAAAAACTCTCATCCAACCCCAGCGCTTCTGCGAGAGCTCGTTTACTTCATTAATTAAGAGTCTGAAGAGTGTTCCTGCTGTGGGTCCAAAACATGGTGGCTTATGAGCACTTTTAGGACCTGAGGAAATTAAACTCACTGTAAACACACTTTTCAGGTGGAGAAAAAACTTTTTCTTTACCTTGACATGTTTCGACTGCAACCTGCAGTCTTCCTCCACCTGAACACCTTGCTTTCTAGAAGAAAATTGTCCAATTTCTACAGCATGTTGGTTCTGATCTACTTCCTAAAGGAAATAAGCCTTTCATTTATTTGTTATTGTTTAGTTCAACTTGATGAGTCACAACACAATGTGATGTATTCATTTCTGTGTTCTACAGAACATAAGCTACATACAAATAATTCTGAAGTTATAACTACACGACACAGAAAGTGCTTTGAGTTGTTGTTACTCAATAAAAGAGTTAAGTAATTCAGCAGCTGACTTTTTTAATACTGCAATCACTTTGTAGTGTATTTTCGTTTACTGTTGTGAAATGGAAAATCAATAATCGCTAATCGAGAATCGTTAATTATCAAAAATCAACTGTAATCGAATCGGGACTTCAATAATCGTAATCGAATCGAATCGGGAAATCAGACAGATTAACCACCCCTAATGTACAGTATTAATGAAATTAATGAAGGTAATGCTAAAAACTCAATTTTTTTTTATTTTATTCTATTTGTGCACTATATTTTAATGCAATACAATTACTTCTTACCTCTGATTATGGTCATATATTATATGATTTAAGGTTAACAGATAAAAAAAAAAAAAGATGTAATAATATATTAACTATATTAATTTTTTTTGCTGCAATAACCTACTCAGTTTGTAGAAGCTAATGACAAAAACCTTTAATTAATTTAATTTTATTTATTTATTTATGCACAGTATTTTAATGACTTTGCACCCCTGATTATGGTCATATAAAGGTTAACAGAACAATTAATTTTTTAAACAATTATTAACTCCAATAACACTGTTAAATTGAGCTTTAATTTAATTTTATGTACTATATTTTAATTAAATGCAATTATTTTACACCTCAATTGTAAAATACCTTAATACCATCATATTTTGTATAATTTATTTATTTTTTATTTTACTGGCACCATGTTCAAGGTGTGAATATGATTTTAAGAATGTACAGTGCTATGCATAAGTGAATACACCCATGCTAAAGTTGACTAAAAAGAGGAATAAAAAATCATATTTTGGAAACTGAACTTAATGCCTTAATTTAAAAAATTAGGAAAAATCCAACCTTTAAGGACACCAATTTTCTTTGTGAATGAATAATGTATCGTAAATAAATAAATGTTCTTCCTTAAAATACATGGTACATGGTCCTAGAGATTGGCATGGTTTTATTTCAGTTAGCCTAAAAGCTAGTTTGATTTGCATTGAGAGATGATCTTATGGAAAGTACCCCATGCCAATCTCTAGGTATGGTGAAGGCCATGTGATGATGTGGTAACTTATGCACCATGTATTTTAAGGAAGAACATTTATTTATTAACGATACATTATTCATTCACAAAGAAAATTGGTGTCCTTAAAGGTTGGATTTTTCCTAATTTTTTAAATTAAGGCATTAAGTTCAATTTCCAAAATATGATTTTTTATTCCTCTTTTTAGTCAACTTTAGCATGGGTGTATTCACTTATGCATAGCACTGTATATAATATAGATATATATGAAGAGTTCAGATGCAAAAGCCTCTAAGTGCCATCTGAGATTTTCTTCTAAAATTTTTATCAAGCTTGTATATTTAAGTTCAGTAATTTCACTTTAATGCCAATTAATAGGTAATTTTCATTGCCATTAAAGTGAAATAACTGAACATAAACATACAAGCTTGATAAAAATGATCATTCTAGAAGAAAATATGATGGCACTTAGAGGCTTTTGCATCTGAACTCTATATATACACTAAAAGTAGCATTTAAAAAGTAGCAAAAAGTTCTAAATGTATGGTAATTTGTTTTACTTTTTTTTTTAATGGAGCCTTTTTATAAAAAAAGAAAGAAAAGAAAAGCATTGCTAACCATGATCTCCTGCAGTAGCTGAGGTTGTTGCAGTGATGAACGGCTCTGAGTGATGATTATGTCAGACCTGACGTCCATCAGAGGCAGAAGGCAAAGCTGACAGAGAGAAGACAGACATTATCAGCCTCTCAGTTTCCACGTCTGTCACCATCGTGTCTCTGAGCCTTACGTAACAATGCGAGCGCTGTGGCAAAATCAAGACTCTTGACCTTGATGTGTATCTTTCAAAGAAGAACAAATCCATAAGTGACTTTATAAAATACCATCCTCACCTTCAAATCACTGAAATGATGGAACGAGTCTAATGGCCCACTGAAGCACGTCGCCATGCTTTAATGTCACGGTAAACTCCATATATCATCTGGACTCGCTCCTAAAGTCCCTTGAAGCAAATGTTTTGCATTAGCGATGGCTACTGCAGCAGAAGTGATGCATTATGGGAACTCGGCCATTCCCCTCACCTGCCCCTTCATTCTCCCTGCAAATTCAATTTCCCTTGGATCATTTCCAATTTATCCAGTGCCGAGATATACACCAATCTTAGCCTGCCAATGCATCTTTTCAAGGACACACACACACACACACGCGCGCCAGTAAACGAACCCTCAGATTAAAAAGACGCCTTAAAGTGGGTTGTTGGCTACTGAGAGTTAATTTAGTAAACTTTTAAAGAACATTAACATTTAGATGGCCTAACAGCCGTGGCCTAAAAGCCATGAGGCTGATAGCGTAGGCACACACACACACACACTTCAGGCTACGTCTACATTAATCCGGATACATTTTGTTTAAAAAACGCTCTCCGTCCACACTGGCGTTTTCAGATGTTTCAGTGTGGATGCGAAACTTTTGGAAAACGCCTGAAAACGCTAAATTCACCTTTACTGCGCATGCGTAAAACCTCACTGAGATGATACACACGGAAAAATAAATAATAGACTTACCGCACAATTCTTCTGGCACGATAATTTTATTTAGCAAAATATCTCATCATTCACTGAAGCGTCCGGATCGCACTCACTCAGTATGTTTGGTCTAAAGCCCTGGGGCCGGTTTCACAAAGCTATTTCAGACCGGTCTATAGTGTTAGACAAGTCTATAATTCGCTCATAGACTAGTCTAATGTAAGTTAGACTGTTTCACAAAAATAAAGACGGACTTAATTTAGACACCTCTGACCCCCAGGCTAACTGAGGTCTAAGACTCTGTCACCTTGGCAACCAGCAGTAACAGTTACATCACAGACAGCCATAATTGAAACATTTCTTCTTGTTACTACATTCTCCGCTAAATTTCCCAAGTAAAATGTCCTTGTAACTGTTATACTCCTCCAACAAACACATATTTTCCGCTGGGGTAAACTGCATGAATGCGCTTACTCGATCCGCCATGTTTTTTGTTTTGAAAAGTGTCTTATTTTACCCAGAATGCATTGCAGTGTAGTCCTACTGATTCTTCAGTGCTTTGTGCAACGGTCTGATTTAGATGTCTATCTGAAGTGAAGTCTGACTATCTACTATATCTAAGGGGCTGTTTACACCTGGCCACTTCATGCGTTTTCTCAGATCGGATAGCTATCTGATTTATCAAAACGATTCCATTTACACCTGGTCACTTAAATGTGTTTTTGCGAAACGGATTTAAATCCGATCTTCAATTCCCGCACTATATGCAAATTTAATGAGTGCACGTCACCGAAAGCAACAGTCATGAGCTGCATTTTATTGATCATCAGCTAAAATTTCAAAATCAAAGACCGCAATAAGAGAGAGCAATAACAGCCCTGGTAAGATCATTTCGTTTCTTTACTTTTAATGATGATGATTGTGTGTTAAGCGTCTGCGACTTACTTTCACTTTGATTTGCGATAGTTTGCACGTTGGCTTAATTAATAGATGCTCAGCTTCTCATCTGCGGTGATGCGTGTTCCAGTAGCGTCGTCATATCTGGCTATAACAACATAGCCTATAACACGCTCTCACACGTTTTTTTTTTTTTTTTTTTAGCATTTTTGGCAGGAGTACAATTTACATATGTGGTTTCAACCACCAGATGCATTTACACTTGTCCAGTTTCGCCAGGAATGCGTCTCAGACCTCCTCCTGAAGTGGTTTGAGCGATCGGATTCAAATCCGTCTCGAATGCGTTTCGGAGGGCATTTACACCTGGGGCCTCATTTATAAAACTTT
Source organism: Vimba vimba (assembly GCA_022828995.1). Lineage (NCBI taxonomy): Eukaryota > Metazoa > Chordata > Actinopteri > Cypriniformes > Leuciscidae > Vimba > Vimba vimba. Next base: position 2,706,315 of record CM040833.1, read on the forward strand.
GCGTAGGATTTGCGTCAGAAGTGGCGTACGGATGAAACATAGGACGTGCGTACGCACAGAAATATTCGGATTTATAAAACCGTGCGCACGCACATCCTACGCAGTTTTCCCTTAATAAATCACAATCAATTCTAAATGTAGCGCAGCTTTTGCGGCTTCATGTCACGCCCATAGTTGCCCATAAATAGTCCGTGAAACGCCCACAAGTTAATATTCATCGATTGCGAAATCATGGCAAACACAGAGGAAAACCAAGAAACGTAACTTCACTCAAGTCATTACGCCTTGTGACGGCATCATGGCATTTTATTACCATCCATTTGATTGCATCTGACAAGCTACAGATGTGTTATGAGGATGAATTGCATAACATGCCAATATTATTGCAGAACATATTTCACTTTTCATTTTGCAAATATGTGTTAATTTGCATTTCTGTTGTAATCTTCGTTTGCTTTTGTTTGTTTACACTGCAGATCGATCAAACGGGTGTTCGTGTCGGCTGTTAATTGTAAGACTTGCTAAGTCTTCATGTTATTTATGAGAGGCAGTATTGCCATTTCTTTTACAGTTTCTACAGTTTCACACACTTTCACGTGTTTCTTCATTCTGCCGACGGTGTCGCCATTTCTCATTTCACCTGTTTTTGTGCGTACGCCTGGGTCAGACCTTGCGTGAAGGACCGCACATTTTCCCGTCAAGTTTGCTTTTTATAAATACCAATTATTGCGTAGATAGCGGCGTACGCCTTCTTTTGTGCGTACGCAATGTTTATAAATGAGGCCTCTGGTCTTTTCACGATCAGATAGCTATCCGATCTGAGAAAACGCATGATGTGGCCAGGTGTAAACAGCCCCGCCATAGTCAAAGTCTATCTTTGTGAAACCGGCCCCCGGGACATACCAAGCCGACGGACGGTTTTTGTGCGTCGGCCGACTGAGTTTCCTCAGTGTGTTCTCGCACCGTCGGCTGTAATTGGTCCTCGTCGGCTTTTTTCCGGCCGATTCGACATGTTGAATCGGCGTCGGGCCGTCGGTGAGAGAGAGAACTCTGATTGGCTGTTCAGCTTAGTGAACGAGTCAGTGCACGAGAATAATAGAAAAACAGCGAGCAAAGAAGTCAAAACGCTACAGATAGACACTGTTCTAATCTTTCCTGAGTGTTCCTTGGCCAATATTAACATGAGCAGAGTGGAATAAAGAAAGTGTTTAGCAGGATTGATATTCAAAACGGTGAGCACGCACTGCTTTGTTTACGGTGTGTGTGTCTGCAACATGGTCTGCAGCGTCGGTTTCCCTTTTTGAATGATGAATATATCTGCAGAAATAGACAGTTGTCTCATTTACACACATGCTAGCTGACAGTCGGCTGTAGTTCTCTCGGTGTGTTCAAGTGCAGCTTTTCCCCTGACTCGAGGCGACAACACAGTTGGCTTTCATCAGCGCTATTGTTGGCGTCGGTTTGGTGTGTCCCGGGCTTAAAACACAACTTCTCTCATGTTTTACTGCAGGAAAGCAAATGTGAGTATTTTCTGTCATCTTTGCAGGACTGTGATATGAAGAGAGTGCAAAGTAACATATTTCAGCGTCTGTGTAAAAGTGAAAAGCACATAACAGGCACAATACCGGTATAAACATGAACATCTATTTGTACAATATGCACCACATGACTAAACTTACGTCATCGTTTTTAAATCCCTCCGTTTTGACACTCCACTTTACAACTCGAAAATGGCATTTCAAATGTAACCACTTTGGAGAGCATTTTCAAAGGCTATATTTACACGGAAACGATCTGAAGAGAAAACGCAAAAGTGATGTTGCATTATCACTTTTTATTCTGCGTTTAGACGAGCGTTATGTGGGGGAAATCTGCGTGCATATGGTGACGCAAAAGTGTGTGAAATTAGATGTAGTATGCACTCCAGAGGCTAGGTGGCAATGTGAAGCACTGCCACACAACCTTCCTTCTACTTCTCTCCCTAGTAGACTTTTGCGTTTTTACCCTTAAAGGCCCTCACTTGCTTTGCTCACTTGCACACTGAGTCAGAAATTTTCGCACGTTAAAAATAAATACGACCTCACGTTATGTCAATCACGCTTGCACACTGCCTCCGAAACTTTCGTCCGTCAAAAAAAAATTCGAATCAGGTTCGATTTTCTGCATTTTTCGCGTCTGTAGCAAGCATTTTGAATGGTGTTTTGACAATTTAGAGCCACCGAAACACGAATATGAAAAAACGTATGCGAAAATTTCGGACTCAGTGTGCAAGGACCTTTAGACGGGAACGCGACGGTGGAGCGTTTTTAAGATTTCCACTCTGGAGGGTGGTTTCACTTTTTTGCGTTTTTAAGCCCCAAAAACACCGTCGCGTCTAAACGAAAGGCACATCTGATAAAATATTTTTACGTTTTCACCCGCGAGCGTTCTCGTGTAAACAGGGCCTTAGTTTTCATGAATAAAAACGCCGAAAACGGAGAGAAAAAGATGTGTTGACACACGAAAACGGAATCTTCATATCACAGTCCTTCAAAGATGACAGAATTAACTCACATTTGCTTTCCTGCGGTAGCCTGAAACATAATAACAGTTTTAGACCAAACATATAATACTGAGTGAGTGACACCTGGATGCTTCAGTGAATGATGAGATATTTTGCTAAATAAAATTATCCTGTCAGAAGAATTGCGCGGTAACTCTATTATTTATTTTTCCGTCTGTATCATCTCAGTGAGGTTTTACGTATGCGCTGTAAAGGTGAATTTAGCGTTTTCAGGCGATTTTCCAAAAGTTTCTCAAGAATCGTCAGAAAACGTCTGAAAACGCCGGTTTTGCCTAGCCTGGAAATCCAGACCTAAATCTGAAAGATTAATGGTCTGGCGTCGACTAATGAAAATCGGCCAGCTCGAGGGGCGGCACCAAGCATGCATTTGAAAATCTCACTGCACGCAATTGGATAACACTACGACCAATCACAACAAGTTATCGCTTAGCTAGCAGCGGAGCTAACTGGTAGATTAGACTCTTACCGTATCCGGTCGGCAAAACAGCAAAAACGTCCTTCTTGCAAAGGAACGATTCGATCGGCGTCTTCTGTTCCTCTTTTAGATAAAAAGCCAAGTCTAACTCGTTCATTGTAGCGGCCAAAGCCGTTTCAAACGACTGGTGTTCATCCATAGCCATCTTGCAATGTTTACTAATGACTTCGACGTCGCAGCGCTGTCGTCATCTCACCTCTGGCCCGCCTATATCAGATAACCCGCTGTGATTGGTGCAGCTCAGATCGAGGGGCATATTTAATAAGCATCATTACTCGACGCCAGAGTAAACTCGCTGAGCAAATTCAACTTGTGCTCTCGCGAGAACTCTGAATTACCAGGGTAAGTTTTGCCAGTGTTTTTAAACGAAAACGCCATAATGAATCCGGATTATGAGGCTGATACCGTAAGCACTAGGGATGGTAAGATTCACCGATTCGCATCAGTGCATCGGCACAAAAGCTAACGATGCGATGCATCGATTTAAATAAGTGTGCATCGGATAAGTTGGCATTTGTATCGCGATGCATCGTTTCTAACATATTTGCATCGGTAAAAAACGATTTATTCATTTATATTTATTAGTAGATGCGCTATACTTCTACTATTTAGAAAGTGATCAATCATTTGTGACCAATATTTTATTATGTAACTGCTGCGTCCACAACGAATGCGAAAAGAGCATCTGGAGCTAGTGGTTTCCATGTTAAAAAGACGCGTTGACGCGCGTCTGGTGGTCTTGCGGCGCGATAGACACGTTTAGCACGGCGCGATGGACGCGATTTCCCCTCATTCGCATCTCATCACCATCACTCAACTGTTGCTCAAGCGCGTTCTCTCATCACCACTGCTGCAGCTGCTAACATTACGTGAATATGACGCATCACAACACTACGGAGTGCGAGGCGTGTCATGAGATTCACCTACAACCTTAAAGTAGGATATATATATATATATTTGCATTTGAATACAGTTATGAACGTTTATTTTTTATTATTGTTTGTTAAAACAGCATCTTCTTTCAGCTGAAAAAAAAAAAAAAAAAATTTTTGTTTGTGGAAGGCACTTAAGCAACTTTATGATTTGCTGTATGTCTGATTTTTATTTTAAAATAAATAAAAGTTAACTATCTATAATTGCATAGCATCATATTACATTGAATCGCATCGCACTGCATCGTAATAGTAGTGAATCGTATCGCATCGCATCGCATCGGTAGCTGCTTATATGTATCTTTAATGTATCGTATCGTTGGCTATGCATCGAGATGCGTATCGTATCGGCCTTAGTTATGGAGATGCCCATCCCTAGTAAGCACAGTCACACACACTCGTACAGCTCTTGTCTTTCACACACTTCAGTCTCTTGTTGGCGTCTCTTGTTTTAAAGCATGAGTGTGTTGGACAGCTCGGGATGATGGTAATCCGCGGGGCAGGAGCTACGGCACAGTTCACGCTGACAAACGCCAAACAGAATCAATCATGAGCAAATCCCCTGTAAAGTGATGCTTCTCTGCTAAACACCGTGTGTTTTTCCTCAGATGAGCGTCTGGAGATGCTGGAGTGGCAGATCTTTGGCTAAACATACAGTAACACTTGTTTTGATGGCCAATTATCATTATAATGTTAAAGAGAGATTTAAAAAGGCACTATAAACCCTTGTGAAAAAGAAGTTCACTTCAGCATACTCTTAAAAAAGTGTAGCCTGCTTATTACCAAAATTAATTTGTTGATTGATCATAAATGTGTGTAAACAACCAATCTATAATGGTAAACATCCACTCTCTCCTTTTTTTATATTCCCCATAAATCATAAAGTTTATACATTGTGACGTCACAACAGGCCCGCCCACTTCTGGTGATGGAATCTGCCCTATTAGCTTAGCTCCTCCCCCTGAGTGAGCTGTACACAGTCCACCATGTTTAAAGTTAAAGGAAGTTTAGCTGTTTTTAAAAATTGTGAATGGCCCTGAATGGGATAAAAAAAAAAAAACAGTCTAGCACACGTTTACATAGAAAATAATGTGAAATCAGCGCTGTGGAATGTGTGGAAACGAGCCCATACTGTTTCTCCTGTTTTGTTGTTGTCAGAGTATCTGAGGCATGAGCTGTAGAGGCTCCGCCCTCTTCTGGAAATGGGGGCGGGGCGCAGCAGCTCATTTGCATTTAAAGATACACACATGAAAACAGTGTTTTTGCTTCCACCCCAAAATAGGCTTTTACAGCATGGTATAATAAATGATCTGTGGGGTATTTTGAGCTGAAACTTCACAGACACTTGAGTCTTATATTACATCTTGTAAAAGGTAAGAACTAAATGAAATGCTTTCTGACACTTAATTGCATGTTATTTACAATAAAATAAAAACATATCATAGGTAATAAGTGTATTAAATGAGTATTTTTGAGCCACATAACCAGGACATCTTTAAATGTATTTTCATAATTATTTTGTCTTTGAAATAGTGTATTGACGAATAAACTAATAAGCATTTATGATATACTTTAATGTCATTTCTATTGAAACCTGTATGTCATGTATTTAAATACATTTGCAATCGCACATTTATAATGATAAAGTTGAAATTTAGAAGATTTAACATGCTTTTTAAAGTAGATTTTAAAGTAATATCAAATAACACACTACATTTAAAATGATAATCAAGTACTTTACATGTGCGTTAGTATGTTAGTCAACACATCAAATTAAGAGCACGACAAAAGATTATTAAAACATAATTATTTAAAGTGCACTTTAAAGTAAAACTTGTATTGTATAGGAAACAGACTGAAATATAAGTTATTTATAGAACATTTTCTTTTTTCTTTTGAGTCAATTATTTTCACTAAAAACAGTTCGATTTGTTCACGATTCATAAATAATTTGGACTACTTGTATATTCTGCATGAAAACCAACAATACGTTTGTTTTCCACAGAAAATAGAAGGTCACATGGTTTAGGAACAATATGAGGGTGAATAAATTATTATTATTAGGCTATTATTATTATTATTATTATTGTGCGGATTCCATTAGTAGGCTACCTGCATGTTAGCGGTCGTTTGACAACATTACGCGGCAGCGCTGTTCTGGGTGTGTGTGTGTGTGTGTGTGTGTTAATAAATGCACATATGTTGCTGGAGCTGCCAAGTTCACATTTGACGCTGTTACTAAACATTTTCCCGGGAAGTTGAGCACAGCGGGTGTGTCACGCGCTCTCGGCAGACACACACACACACACACACACACGGCTGTCTGACTCCGTTAGCTCAGCATCATCTGCGCTAAACGTGCTAAAAATGTGATTAATGGTGATTTTGTCTATAAGTGTGTTTTACCTGTATCATGTTCATTCAGAGGTCAGGAGGACATCACAGATGTGATTGTACTGGGATCACTGAGTTCGCTGGGACTGAGGAACCTCTGTTCGCCTGCCAAGCTGCTTCTCCAAAAGAATTTGTATCCCTAAATATTGAATGCATTCTCCTCCCGGAGTCTGTTAAATAACATATTTTATTCATAATACAGTTTGACATCATTTTCATCATCCGTGGCGGTGTTTATGCTGCTCACACGAGGGCGAGAATACCAAACTATACAGAGTCGCCTGTTTATCAGGTTCTTCCACAAGATCAGATCGATTGACATTTACAGCCAGAAGAACAGTAGATCAATACCTGAGGCCCGCTGGTCACATGACGCCGCCGCCGTCTTCCGCTAGAGAACTTCGGCTCGTTGATGTTTTAATAACACTTCGCTTTGATGCTGTAAAATAGGCTTTAAATAATAAAGCACAATAGAAGATGCCCAGGGTGAGGAGAATAATTCAGGCTGTTCTCTTCACTTGATCCGAGTCAAAAGAATCTGAGGGATATTTTCCTGTTTTATCCTCCGCTAGACGAAAACCATATTACCGGATCACGGGTTTGAGCAAACCCTTAACCAGAGCCGGCGGCAGAAACAAATCAATGGACGGGCATTTAATATTCTTGGGGGGGGGAGGTGGGGCTAATTATGACATCCAATAAATGTTTCTATAGGACAACAACCAACTATTGCTACAATACGATTTCAATATCCTAACTACAATTAGCCCACTCATATTTCGGCTACTGAGGATATCATGTTACTGTTATAGCCTTGGTCTGCATTGTTCCGTGAACACAGCATGCTATAAGCCAACTTCCTATAATAACAGCCTAATAGTCACAAATCTCAAGTTAAGTAAATCAACCATGCATAATCAACTACGACACACTCGCACACATATAGCATATCAGTGTCAAATGCATAATTTACACCACGGCTGGTGCAACTTAAAGGGTCATGAAACCCCCCCTCTTTCAGCTCAAGTCTAGCTCACAATCTTTTTGAAAAATGCAACTTAAATGGGCGTGGTGGCTGTGAGAAGAAGGGAGGGGAGTGGGTGTGGTCAAAGCCCAAAGTGGCCCATGCATATCGACTGCCACTAAAAATCAGTGGTAAAACGTGAGGAAATGCTAGATTTTTTTTATAGCTGGCAAAGTTAAAGTTTTTTTATAGCTGGCATAATTGTATTTAAAACATATAAATTGTTTCTATACACACTATAAATGCATATATTTGAAAATAATACATTTTCTGCTTAAAAAAAACGTTCCGTACATAGCCTAGATCTACGCGCCCCCTAAACCCACATAATAAAGGACAGTGACATAGAAATTTGCACAAATTAAGCATACGTTCCATATTGAGGTATTATCGAAATATCTAAATTTTAATAACGAGTGATTATTTAACAAAAGGCAAGTAAAACGGTCAGGACTACATTTTAGACACACACACACACACCTCTGAAGCGATAGAAAAGTCCTCGGGACCGGAGCACTGCACACTAGATGCAACCTGCATTGGTGTACAAGGTCAAAGTCCACCATTCTCCCGTTGAATGGTTGCTACACACACATAGTTTAGATGTGTCCGTGGTTGATGGACACAGAGTCTAGCCCTGGCAGCATCGCGGGGAAAGATGCACTGGAACTTTTGCACCACGAAAACAAACGCGCGTCCCATCATTGCCTCTGTCATTGGAAAGTTCCACGTGGTGTCATGAATAATTAAGAGCAAGTGTCTTCTCATTGGATAAGAAAACTCAGTACATGAATAATAATGGGACACCGATGAGTCATCAGAGTACTATAGTGCTCTGTGACGTGGACACGATGAAGATTTTAAACCCGGAAGATGAAAATAGCGGGAAAAAACTAAAATTTAACCATTTTCCCCCTACTATTAAATCTAACAGATGCACACACACCTCTGTTAAAATCTCAGAAAATTTGGTTTAGGGTTTCATGACCCTTTAAGAAGAGTAATAAAAACAACTGGCCTACTCACGTTCTTAATACAGCTGAAGTCGACGTTTTTGGGAGTGGAATCTCCTCATGAGTTTCTCTTTCCATTTGTTTCTGAATCTCCTGGTAAGGTCCTTCTCGAAGGCAAGTTGGATGAGATGGGCTTTCCGTTTGTGAAGCATGCTCCGCCGGTGTTCAGAATAAATGTTTTTGAGTGTGGAAAATGAATTTTCACACATAGCTGTTGATGTGCCCAGCGTCACAGCATTTGTCATGGCAGTAAGCACACTGGGCATTGCTTGCAGGGCACCACTGAATTTGGTTAACATGTTGCTCAGTGTCCGTTTTCCATCATCCGGAGGAAGTTCACTTTCGCGGAGTTTGTTGTAAAGGAACTGGCGGCCCACGATATACTCTGATTCAACAAGTTCAGTGCCTGTTAGCTCCAGTAGAGGTTTTACCCTAACTGTATAACCGTGCACTGCATCCACAACACTATAAAACAACCTCTCCAGTTCAGATTTTTCATTTGTTTTGTTTTGTTTTGTCCAACACTTTCCTCCACTACAAAATCACATAGATTCTGGTTCAAGACACGCTTTCTCTTACTTGGTCCAGTTGTTGTTGTCGCGTCGTCATTGGCGGCTGGTACAGATGTGTTCCATAACGCACAAAATGCTGTCTCATTGCGAATGCATTCCGACGCACTGTTAACGAGTGTTACAGCAGTACACAAGTCCATGTTCTCGGCTTGCAGCATGCGGTTTGGGGGCTCTAACAGGGCTAAAACTCTCCGGATCAGGTTAGCTATGAACTTGAAGCTCAGCTGCGTAACTGCGCGAAGGAGACCCGCGGCCTCGATGCGCACATCTGCTCCAAGGGCCCTCGAACTCTCCACTTCAGTGAGTACTGTGAAAATATCATCAAAATTGTCAATGATGATAGATACTGTCGCCAAATGACCTGTCCACCGCTGATCCAACAGGCGTTTTAAAGTTTGGCCTTTGTAGTGAATTGATATTGTGGGTTTTCTAAAGAATTTGTAGAGCAGATTGACATGGCATGAGCAATAACCAAATGAAGCTGGTGATTAAAGCAGTGCACGTATGGGATATCACGGCCAAGTTTATCCTTGAGTAGTTTCTGCACTCCTCCATTTTTCCCTGACATAAGGGAAGCACCATTATAAACCTGGCTTAATATCTTGTCAGTGCTGAGTCCGATTTTTTTTCAACTCATCAGTTATTGTTGTAGTTAGAGTATCCGCATCCCCCTTTTCGGCTGTAGCCATGACTAATAAGCGTTCACATGCTGTGTAATGTTCATCAACGTAACGCGCAACTATTGAAATGTTTTCTTGACCTGTAGGGTCGCGGGTTCCGTCCACTTTGATGGTGTACCATGAGTCCCCGATCTCTCTGACAATTTCTTCTGTCAGTATGGCACTCATCATTTCGATGAGCTCGTTTTGCACATCATGGCTTGTGTATGTTGCATTTCGAGGGATGGATTTGGTTATTTCAGCCAGATGATGATCTTTTCTCAAAGTATACTCAAATAATGAGAGAAAAACTCCAGTGTTTGCATTTTCATCTGTCATATTGGCAAAACTTTCATCGTCTCCTCTGAATGCCATTTGGTTTACAGCTAAAAACTCAATCATGTCAATAATAGCCGATATATAATATCTATTACGTGCCTGCTGGTCTGCGTGGACAAGAGTGCTGAACTCTGTACCTGTCTGTCTGCGTCTTTTGGATTCTTTCCACATAGATCCACACCTCAAGTGTTCTTTAGAGGAACCATGCTTGTTCAATCCCCAATCAGTTCAATCAATTTCCAATCAGTGAATCCTTTCATGGTGAATGTTGTGTCTGAGGAGCTGAATTTGTGACATGCGAAACAAAAGGCTGCATCTGCTTTCAACGAGTATTCAAGCCAATCCCTATTTTTGTACCAACTGCAGCTAAAAGAACGCTTTTTCAGTCCATACAGTTTCACAGGATATTTGTCCAAAATCACCTGCTGGGGTTCATCAGTGCCAAGGTCACACACTGAGTCTGGTAATGATTCCACTGGCCTCCTTGGTCCCACCGTGACGACATGCTCACCAGACTGGCTAGCGCCAGAAGAAACATAGCTTGGATCATGACTGGTGCTGCTAGCCAAGGCTCCACCACCTTCTGTCGTTGTAGCAGGTGTTTCAGGCGCCACAGGTGTTTCTTCCCTCCAGAAGCCGACGATTTGAAAAACCTTCGTATATCCATATTTTCAATTTCCACTTTCACGATTAATTTAACCTAGCTAGCTAGCTTAAGCAAAGCCGAGCGCATGTCGCTTCGCTATAACTTTACCGCGATGCTGCTGTTAGAGCGGGTCAGCGGGAAAAAAACTTTTTTGTAAACAATCAGTCAAACTGTTTTTTTTTATAAGATTATGAGTCAAACATTACACTTAAATACACACATCAATAAATATATAAATACTACACGTAAATTATTATTATTTTTAAAATAATTTATTAAATGCAAATTGGATGGAGGCGGGGTCACAGGAGCTCTGTAAGGCCCGCCCATAGCGCCGGGTATGCCCTTAACCTACACTGTAAATTAATAAAACAAAATCATTTTAATACCGAAAGACTGTAAAAACCTGTTAATTGGTCAATTCCCCTACTATATACATTCGTTATATGTAATTTAACAGTAAAATACTGTTAAATTTACAATTTTTAGAAGGAAAAAAAAACTATTAATCTTATAATTCACGATTTTTTTTTACAGTGCATGAAACCGTGATGTTTGCCTCAGCAAACGCTACTTTTGATGACTGATTATTGTTTCCCAAACACTTTCCCAATATTGCATTGATTAGATAAACAGTCTTGCTAGTATCAGTGTTATTTTAGTATGATTGAGATGCTATCTTTCATCTTTGCAAAGTTAATATTTATTTTGCTGTTTTCATTTTAATTTTAGTTGGTTTTAGTCAATTTTTTAAAATACATTTTTAAGTTTAAGTTATTTTAATACACCAAGTTAAACTATATGAAAATGAAAAATGTTGTGTTGACACCTATCTAAAATAAAATAAGTAAAAAAAAAATGTAAGTAACAAAAATGGTTTTAGTTTCAGTGAACCCTGGTATTTTAACATACATATGCAATTTTAATTAAAATGTAGAAGTATAAAATGTATGTTTATGGGAGAAAAAAATGACTATTAATCTTATAATTCACGTGTAGGTCTGAAACCGTGATGATGTTTGCCTCAGCAAATGCTACTTTTGATGCCTGATTATTGTTTCCCGAACACTTTCCAATATTGCATTGATTGGATAAACAGTCTTGCTAGTATCAGTTATTTTAGTATGATTGAGATGCTATTATAGTTTCTTTCATCTTTGCAAACTTAATATTTATTTTATATTTGCTGTTTTCATTTTAATTTTAGTTGGTTTTAGTCAATTTTTTAAAAGACATTTTTAAGTTTAAGTTATTTTAATACACCAAGTTAAACTATGAAAATGGAAAATGTGTTGACACCTAAAATAAAATAATTTTTTTTTAAGTAACAAAAATGGTTTTAGTTTCAGTTAACCCTGGTATTTTATCATACATATCTATGCATGCCTCATTTAATTAAAATGTAGAAGTATAAAATCATAATTTAATCCAAATTTCTTTCTTTAAACAGCCAAAGTTGAGATGTGAAGTGCTCAAAAAGGCTAGTATTTAGCGGACAAAATATCTAGGGGAAAAAAGCAAACATGGGAAACCACTTGCAAAAAGGTTAGATCAACAAGATCAATCCGTCATCATCTAATAAAAGCCCGTGTGGATTAAATCAGAGATTGCACTGTTTGACTCGTAGTTTTCCGGGCGTCCCGCCCAAAATGAAGGTACAAAGTCTTAAGAGACAATGTGCCAAAAAATATGATGGAGATTTATAAGATATTGAGTTGCTATTCCCTAAAGCCTCTCTTATGATTAGATGTGCCATCTCCAATCCACTCTGCATTACAGCGTTCATGACGCAGAGTAATTACTTTAGTGCTCAATTTAGACTGATTGCTTTATTGATTAAGTCCTTTAACATGATTACATGAGCAGAGTAATTCAAAATAATCACTTGTTATTGTTTTGTGGTTCTTCTTGTAATTGTTGGTACACTTGATTATTGTTATTGCTGTTGTAAATAATTCTAACATTTAATGTGTGTGTGTTACACAGATGTTAAGCGCTCCCTAAAAATAACTATTAAAACATCCCACAGATTGTTCAGATATTGCATTATGAAAAGGCGACTGCTAATTACCCGCATGTTTATTATGTTCAATATTAAATACTGGCTAAATATTGGAGTTAATATAAATGCCAGCAGGGAGTTTGTGATTTTAAATTAAAGGAAAAATAAGGGAAATATTTTCAGTGTTTGGACACTTTTCATGTCTCTTCTCCCTCTTTTGCATATATATTTGCATCTCTGAGAAAATGTGCATCTCACTCTCTTTTTTAATGAAATAAGGTACTGATGAAAAAGTAAATATTCACCTCATATTATGTAAATTTAATACTAACATTGAGAAACGCTGGAGGAAAGTTTTAAAGAGCCCATATTATACCATTTTACTGAGTCTTGATGTTGTTTCAGGCTCTACTAGAACAGGTTTTCCTGCTTGAATGTTGATTATTCTCCTCATATTCTCCATTGTTGCGGCTCCTCTCTTCCCAGTCTGTCAGTAACGCTCTGTTTATTTCCTGTCTCTATGAAGCCCCTCCTTCTGAAAAGCACACTGTGCTCTGATTGGTCAGCTGGAGCAGTGTGTTGTGATTGGTCGAGCGCTTCGAGTGTGTTTGGGAAATGTCCCGCCCCTTCCCATAACCGCCAGTTTAACACACTACTAACTAACTCAACCAGGCCCCGCCCCTTTATTCTGCGCATTAATTATTATAATGAGGAATATTGTGACGTGTTCGTTCCCGGAAGAAACTCAAGATACAATGGAGGCGTTTCAGGAGTTCAGAAACACTGACACTGATATAGAGAAGAACTGTGGGACTTTGCAGAGATTTTTCATGATCAAACAGCAAAATTACACACTGAAGACAGATGAAGATGTGAAGAAAGCATGATCGCTCCTCCTCTTTAACGTCTTATATCTCCAGTGCCACAGACGCAGTCAGAAGAGATGTTCAGGATCAGGAGATTGATTCCTCTGTGGTTTGTGTGAAGTCTCTGAGCTCTTATTGTTAACTTATTGTGTGTGTGTGTGTGTGTGTGTGTGTGTGTGTGTGTGTGTGTGTGTGTGTGTGTGTGTGTGTGTGTGTGTGTGTGTGTGTGTGTGTGTGTGTGTGTGTTTGTGTGTGTGTGTGTGTGTGTGTGCCTGCAGATGATCTGAGCCACCAGAAACCTGCTCCAGTGGACCATTATAACAGGATCAGCATCACAGGTGTGTTCAGAACATTATTCTGCCATAAAACATACATCATCATCATTATGTCATGGTAACTTGGCAATTATGAACATGATAAAAAAATATGCTGATTCATAATTTAAACTTTTTTTTTTTTTTTTTTTAATCAAGTAAAAGTCTTTTAGTGTAATTGTCCAAACGTCCTCCTTCAGCTCGAGCTTCACGTGTCTTACTGCAGTCAAATCTCAGATTTTTATAAAGTAGCCTAAACGTAAGAATAACTTTGATAATGTTCGTAATATTTAAATTGGACTGAAGCGACTCAGGTTTACTTGATTATAATTTTTTTAAGAAAAATCTCAGTATGATCATCAGGCTTTTGAGGAAGGGTTATTTGTTCATCTCTCAATCATAGGTTTTTTAAACGAGCTTTAATCATAAAACTAAGCATTTAAAATATCATCTTACTAAGACATATTATTGGCAGATATTGTTATTTACATGCATTTTATGTAAGTATCTGCTATACTGTTATAAAGATCTCATTGATTTACATTACAAGCATCAGAATTTCATCACTTTTTGTCCATATAAATATCAGCATCTGCACCAAATTGCAAATTGCAAGTTTTTTCCTCCATATTCTCACTATATCAGACTTTATGAGCCATAAAAGCGTGATTTGTCAAATATAATACTCAACAACAAAACATTTTTTAAAAGATCATTTATATATTTTGACGAAAGTAGTGTATTATGACTATTATTATAGTGTATTATGACTATATTTTCATATGTCAGGCTTTACAGGGTTAAGAAGCATCTATTCAAGTTGTACTACTTTTCTGGGTCATTTTTAGACTCAAGTCCCCATTTATCTTCATTAAAAGAAAAGAAAAGCCTGACATTCATCTAAACAACCTCCACTTGTGTCCCACAAAAGAAAGAAAGTCACATGAGTTTGGAACAGCATGAATAAATGAACACAGAATTCATTTTTGAGTGAATTAACCCTTTAAATGATGGCGTTTAGCGTCTTTAGTGCCGGTGTGACGTGTTAAGCATCAGTGTTAATGTCTTTGGCTCAGTGTTACAGCAGGAGCTCTTGTTTCTAATGGCTCAGAGACGAAGACTTCGAGCTAATGAGGTATTTTCTGTCACGGTCGGACCTGTTCTTGCTTAATGTCCACTGGAGCTTTTCCAGAACCCGCTGCTCTGTCCTACACTGACAAATGGAGCGAGTGGCTTTTAACACGGATCAATTCTTGCTTTCCCCTTCCATTATTGCTGCGTTTTAAGCCTGGAGAGAGTGAATCTGCGGATAAAGATAGAGACTGCAATCGCACCTGCCATTAGTCTTAAAAAATCACACTGTAATGTCCTTCACACAAAAGCACCATTTCATTTGATTTTCTCTTGATCAAAATCTTTATCACTCGAAGCGCCCGTTCTCGGATCATAAATCTTCATCTTGAAGGTCTTCTTTTCATACTTCAACTGAGTTCAGTTGATCCGGATCTGGTGAGATTTATATTTTTAGTTGTGTCGATGTTTTCTGTCACAATCATGCTTTTCCCATATACTATTATTAGCCGTAGCAACACCTGAAAAATGTGTGATATGCACAAAAATATTATGTCAACGCATCAAAAATAGTGAAATATTTTTGCAATTTAAATCAGCTGTTTTAAATGTGAATATCTAATAAAGTGTAATTTATTCCTGTGATCAAAGCTGAATTTTCAGCATCATTACTCCAGTCTTCAGTGTCACATGATCCTTCACAAATCACTCTAATATGATGATTTGATGATCAAGAAACATTTATGATTATTATCAATGTTGAAAACACTTGTTCTGATGTGTTGATGAAGAGAAAGATGTTTCATTTCAGAAATTTCATTTTTTATATATAATTACGGACCCCAATTTGTTTAACGGCTATGTTAAATAACCAATTAGAAATATAGAAATAAAAAATATGTTATATATAAATATATGAAATATCCAATATATGTTCAGTGAAGTCTTGAAACCCACAAAAAATGTTGTTGTGTAAATTATACAGTAAGAATGATCAGTTGAATTAAATTATAATGTATGAAAAATAACAATGTTCAATGTTGAAAATTCGCCCATTTCTGAAGAATCAGTGGCTTGTTATGAATAATCATGGATTATGAAGACGTATGGTTCATTGGGGAATCGCTGTTATGTGACTTTGCTGGAATCGAGCATCTTTTATTCATAGCGATGTCTCGCTGTTCTGCTCAATCAAAGTCTCTGATCATCTGAGAAATGAAATGTGACATTGGCAGCGGCAGAAATAGATCCTCACCTGTCACAATCACTAATTGTCTCAGAGGTGATTGTAAATCCTGCGACCGTGAAATGGCCTGTGTGTGTGTTATTTTATCCTGCGGATCACATTCCCGTTTCCCGCTTTCCTCTCCGAGGTCTCAGACAAAAACAAAGACTTCTGTTTCCCAATGCCTCATTTTACCACCAACTTTTCCCCTTGTTTAACACAGGACGATGCAGTAAAGAAATGTCACCGAGAGTTTTTAGTTTTCGTTTAGTTTATTTCGGTCAAAAGAAAGCAAAAACGAAAAACAAATGACAAACAAACATAGAAACGAAAATTAAAATACGATGTAAACAATATTTTTAAAAGGAAAAAAAGTTGCTTGGCTGAAAGGGTGTCGGATGAAAGCTTGTGCTTATTACATTTCATTTATTTTACACACAACACCAAAAAAACACTGTTTTGGTTTCTTTTAGTCCGTTTCTAATTGTATGTGCCAAACAGTGAATTAATTTAGGGTGCTTTCACATCTGTAGTTCGGTTCATTTGGTCCAGACCAAGGGTGAAAAATGATAGCATTTGTCAGGCGTTTTGGTTCCTTTTCACACCACACTGATCACTCTGGTCCGGATCAGTTTATGAGTTGATAAAATGAACCAAAATGCAGTCACGTGACAACATCCACATCACTCGTTGGCCAGATGTGTCTTGAACGCACTTCCATAACTGCACTTCGATTGGTCAGAGTTAACGTGTGGGAAAATTCCAACAGAACTCCCGGAAGTAAACAAAGAGGTGGAAAATACACGCTGTTTACTATGGAGAGACGACTGCGTGGGCTGATTGTATCCTTGGTCATGTTTTATTATATAGTTTGTCTACACCACTTAAGACAAACAATAATATTTGAGAATGAAGCGAGGATGCGGCTCGAAAATAACGTTAATAATTTCTATCAGGCTCCGCACAACTCTAAGCTTGTCTGTGAGCTGCCATGCTTAAAGTGCAAACTGTCAACAAACATTTCTCCTCATCCCATAATGCACAGCACAGCTGACTACGGCAACTGGTTTAGTCCAAAAATGCGCAGTTCATTGGCAGTTGGTTCTGTTCGAGGTTCTGTTCGAGGTCGGATCACGTTCTCACCACAAACGAACTGCTCCAGAGTTCATTTCAAAGCGCACCCCGCTTTTGGTGCGCACCCGAGTGCGATTGCCGCATTCTCACCTGCCCAAACGAACCGCACCAATGGGGAAAACTATGGAAGCTTGTTTCCGCCACAAAATAAAACATTTTAAAAGATAATTGTGACTTTTTATCTCACAATTGCGAGTTTACATCTCGCAATTCTGACTTTATTTCTCAAAATTGCGTGAAATAAAGTCGCAATTGCGTGAAACAAAGTCGCAATTGCGAGATATAAAGTCACAATTGCGAGATATAAACTCAGAATTGGCAGATATAAAGTCGCAATTGCGTCTTGTAAAGTCAGAATTGCGTGATATAAAGTCAGAATTGCGTGATATAAAGTCAGAATTGCGAGATATAAAGTCAGAATTGCGAGATATAAAGTCAGAATTGCGAGATATAAAGTCAGAATTGCGAGATATAAAGTCAGAATTGCGAGATATGAAGTCAGAATTGCGTGAAATAAAGTCGCAGTTGCGTGATATAAAGTCAGAATTGCGTGAAATAAAGTCAGAATTGCGTGAAATAAAGTCAGAATTGCGAGATATAAAGTCAGAATTGCGAGATATAAAGTCAGAATTGCGAGATATAAAGTCAGAATTGCGTGATATAAAGTCAGAATTGCATGAAATAAAGTCAGAATTGCGAGATATAAAGTCAGAATTGCGAGATATAAAGTCAGAATTGTTATTTCTCACAATTCTGACTTCATATCTCGCAATTCTGAGAAATAAAGTCCGAATTGTGAGATAAAAAGTCGCAATTATAAACGAACTTTAGTGCGATTCAACTGAACTAAATGAGGCAGGTGTGAAAGCACCCTAAGTAGTAACAGAGCGCAACAGTCAAACTCCATTCATTTCCTCCAGGAAAACTGATTTTGAATGATAATTCATAAACCTTTAAAGTCAGCGCTACTGTGAGCTGCGAGGATGTTAATCGATGGGATTTGCTTCTGTTGAAGCTTCAGCTCGCGTTATTTCAACTTATTTCAGCAGAATTCATGATGAAAATCTACATTACCCATGATGCTGAAAAGTCTCTCTACACTCTCAAAATACTTGAATATTTTGCAATAAAATTAAAATACATTGTTTCCATGTCATCAATATTTTTAAATGAGCATGAACTTGCATTAAGCATTTACAGTTTTTTTTATAAACATTTGTAATATACATTCAGTTTTTTCATTGTCAAAACTTTGTGCCAATCTCCAAACAATTCATCAAATTATTTTAAACAGATATAAAATAAAAACACTTAGAACACAGAAAATCATAAAGTAACTTTTTTCACAATGGAAATAGACATTATTTCATATAGATTAGTCTTTATAATGCAAAACTGAAATTATGAAATTAGTCAAATGTATGAAAATATACAAATAAAAATTAACATTTGTTATATTTTCATACATTAAACTATAATTTAATTCAACTGATCATAATTTACACAACAAAAAAACTTTGTGGGTATCTTCACTGAACATATATTGGATATTTCATATATTTATATATAACATATATTTTTATTTCTAATTGGTTATTTAACATAGCCATTAAAAAAAATTGGGGTCAGTAATTATATATAAAAAATGAAATTAAAACATCTTTTTCATCAACGCAGCAGCACAACTGTTTTCAACACTGATAATAATCATAAATGTTTCTTGAGCATCAAATCATCATATTAGAGTGATTTCTGAAGGATCATGTGACACTGAAGACTGGAGTAATGATGCTGAAAATTCAGCTTTGATCACAGGAATAAATTACACTTTACTAGATATTTACATAGAAAACTGCTGATTAAAAGTCTTACCAACCCCAAACTTTTATTTATGTATTTTATACTCATAAGCGAGATTTGAAGTGTGCTACTTTCAAACTAAATGAACTGATTCAACTGAACATTTGCTGATTAAACCATTTAACGCCACAATAATCATTGTGTTTTGAAAGAATATTTATAACATTTGGTGTACTTTTGAAAATGCAGCTCTTGTTAAAAAATTCAAAACAATTTCCTTTGGAATATTCAGAAATCATCAGAACTTTGAATGCTAAATAAATAAAAATCCTCGCGCGCAAAAAATAAATAAATCTCAGATTCTTCAAAGAAGAAGGTCTCCACGTCTCCACCTCTCCACCTGTGACCTCCCACGACCTTCAGTTCAGGAATTATTCAGGAAAAGAGAGAGAGACGCTGTGAATGAGAAGCAGTTCATCCGTCGAGCTTCTGCTGGGATCAGCGAACCGGACGTCTGTGTCAGACACTTTCACATTCTCTTTCAACAGAAATCCCAGAAAGCCTGATAGAGAGAGACAACCATTTATTTCTGACAATATAATTGAAGCCTCGGTTAGTTAGTCGAGTGCTGATACAACAAACCGTGTTTTTGAGACTGTCTTTGGTTCACTGCAGTTTTAAAGGGCTGGTGTAATGCCATTTTCACAATATGTAAAATAAGTCTCTGATGTCCCCAGAGTGTGTGTGTGAAGTTTTAGCTCAAAATACCCCACAGATATTTTTATATAGCATGTTAAAATTGTCACTTTTTGAGGGTGAGCAAAAACACACCATTTTGTGTCTGTCCCTTTAAATGCAAATGAGCTGCTGCTCCCAGCACAGGGGGCGGAGCTTCAACAGTTTGTGTCCTTTTACCTCACACACACACACACACATGCACATGCACTGAACATTTCAAAACTTTTAGCCTTTTATGTTCAAACCGGAGTCAGAAAGATGGAGAGACTCAAGAAGAAGTGACAACATGTAGAAGCAACAGGACATTTCTGAATGGTTAGTTGATGAATTTATGAAGCTGATGTGTAGTTATCTTCTAGCCATTGATTAGCATATTCTGTCTTGATAATCTATAAGTCCTGTTCAGGGGGCGGGGTTTATGTAAATTTTAGGGTTGGTGATGTCACTAACCCGGGAGGAATGTGGTGTAGTCTCTACCAGCCGTTTGTTGTAGTCCTTAAAAAGCGATTTCTGTAAAAGCAAATATCTCCCTTTGCTTTGAACTTTGAGCGTTGTAACTTTGCAGATGTTGTTTATGATCAAACAGCAACATTACACACTAACTAAAGTTAGAAAAGTCAAATCATAAGCAATGGTGAAAATACTCAGCAATGGTGTCGACTCATAATTTTACACATGGTTTGTCTTAAAGCACATTAAAAACACCACATAGACACATAAACAACATTAAATGCTGGATTTTCACTAATATTCTCCAGAAAAGAACGGCACATGAACGTCTGTGAAGATGTAGACGGGTAAAACAGCTCATTCTGGGAAACGGGTTCATTAACTATAATGTTAACAAATGAGGCCTTATTGTAAAGTGTTACAGGTGTCGGATTCTGTCCACTAAATATGCTTAAAATCTGCTAGAATATATAGCATATAATATACAGACCCTTTCCAAAAAATTAGAATATCATGGAAAAGTTTATTTATTTCCATAATTCCATTCAAAACGTTAAACTTCCATAGATTATAGATTCAGGGCCCACAACTTAAACGATTTCAAGTATTTAGTTGTTTATTTGTACATCATTTGGGCTTCCAGCTCATAAAACCCACGAAAACAGGATTTCAAAAAATTTGAATATTACATGAAATCACACAGTAATTACACAGTAATCCCATGGTCACTGAACCAGGTTTTGGTTCTTTTGGCAGTGTGGGCCGGTGCAAATCCTGCTGGAAAATGAAGTCAGCATCTCCATAAAGCTTGTCTGCTGAAGGAAGCATGAAGTGCTCTGGAAATGTCCTGGTAGACGGCTGCGTTGAGTGGACAGCACAGTGGACCAACACCAGCCGATGACATGGCTCCCCAAACCAACACAGACTGTGGAAACTTCACACTGGACTTCAAGCATCTTGGATTGTGTG
>CM040833.1:2732500-2740000 GCA_022828995.1 Vimba vimba
ATAACATATATATATATATATGTTCTAATGCAATTTATGTACCTATTTAGTCTCTTTTTTCCCCTCTCCTCTTTTACATCTTCTCTCAACAATCTCACCATTTCTCTTTTTTCTTCCCTTTTTTTTTCTTTTTCCTTATTACATCTTTGATCATTACTATTGCTATAAATATTGTATATATAATGAGCATTGTTCTACATATATATTAGGAATCTTATAATAGAGATATACACACACTCAACAATTTTACACACACACACACACACACACACACACACACACACACACACACACACACACAATTACAGTACACGTACATCCTACTTTTGGTTTTAAGTGTTTTATATTGATGGTATCGTCTAACTGTGATTTGTCTTGTGTTCTGGTTTAAAATAATAATAATAATAATAATAATAATAATAATAATAATAATAATAATGTTTTATGTGTTTAGCACGAATTTCGTCAAAAGAAGTCAGCAACCAAACAATCTAGTGATTTCTCTTTCCTATTAATCACTCACAAAACGTTCTTTCTGCTATCGCCATCTTCCACAACGGTCAGAAGTGAAAGTCGTTCTGTCTCAAAGGGATGATATTGAATTTTTCTCTAAGATGGATTGGGAAAAGAAATAAATTGAGCCGAAATCGAGTGTGTGAGCAGTTTCTCTTGGAAATGCCGAGAGAAGAACTAACCTGATTTCTCTTCCATCTGATAAACATTAATTAGAAGTGCACCTTTCACATCATTATATGTAACATTACTCCCACAACATTAGTATCCATCAGACTTTATCAGGATGCAAAATATTAAGTTCAGTATCAAATATCATGTCTTGATTTCTCTAGTATTTAACCTTCTGAAATGTCTGGCACTAAACAAATTACTCTTAAAGGGGTGGTATAACGCCCTTTTCACAAGATGTAAAATAAGTCTCTGATGTCCCCAGAGTGTGTGTGTGAAGTTTTAGCTCAAAATACCCCACAGATATTTTTATATAGCATGTTAAAATTGTCACTTTTTGAGGGTGAGCAAAAACGCACCGTTTTGTGTCTGTCCCTTTAAATGCAAATGAGCTGCTGCTCCCGGCACAGGGGGCGGAGCTTCAAGAGCTTGTGTCCTTTTACCTCACACACACACATGCACTGAACATTTCAAACACTTTTAGCCTTTTATGTTCAAACCGGAGTCAGAAAGATGGAGAGACTCAAGAAGAAGAGACAACATGTAGAAGCAACAGGACATTTCTGAATGGTTAGTTGATGAATTTATGAAGCTGATGTGTAGTTATCTTCTAGTCATTGATTAGCATATTCTGTCTTGATAATCTATAAGTCCTGTTCAGGGGGCGGGGTTTATGTAAATTTGAGGGTTGGTGATGTCACTAACCTGGGAGGAATGTGGTGTAGTCTCTACCAGCCGTTTGTTGTAGTCCTTAAAAAGCGATTTCTTTAAAAGCAAATATCTCCCTTTGCTCTGAACTTTGAGCGTTGTAACTTTGCAGATGTTGTTTATGATCAAACAGCAACATTACACACTAACTAAAGTTAGAAAAGTGAAATCATAATCAACCACCCCTTTAAAAGATTAAGTACAAGTTCAGCTCCATCGACAACATCCGTGACATCAGTTGATGTCCGTTACAATAGACCATCATTTTGATTCATCTCTCAGTTTTTAAAAACAAGCAAGAATTGTGTTACACTAACAATAGAAGTCCATGGGGCCAGAAGATGCTGCACTGGGAGAAATGTGAAATACACACTCTTTCTAAAACGTCTAAAGACATACAGACTTACATTTATGCATTTTGCAGACGCTTTTATCTATTGCTTTCAAGGTTTATATTTTATCAGTTCATGCATTCCCATATTATACATATTACCGTGAGACAATGCAGCCAAGTCAATATAAAGTTATACACACTTTATAATCTCCATAACCAGAAGTTTATCCGTGTAAAACAGCAGTGGAACACAAAAGAAAATATTTTGAAAGTCAAAACTGATCCCTACAGACTTTCACTGTACGGGGAGAGAATTTTTCAAAATTCAAAAAATATATATTTTTGAGGGAAAAAAATCTCAGTAACACTTCAATGAGTTCCCATTAGTTAACATCGGGTAATGAATTACGTTTTAAACCATCAAAGAAGTCTTTCATTCTAAGTGAGCTGATGCATTTGATTTTTGTTTGTTTTCATATAAACAAGTCAGAGACAAGTCAAAATTACACTGTAGGTGCTTATTTTCATTTAATTCCTTCATCATTTACTCACCCATATGTCGCTTCAAAAATGTGTGTCTCTCAATACAAATACAAATAAAGGTTTTGATTGGCATTGGTGGTTCCTTTTTTAAAAGATAAATCTTTATTAAACAGATTTTTAACTGACAATAAATGCATGACATACATGGCAAATCATCATAACCTGCTGTTTTATTTTTTAGATAAATCAAATTATGCAAATAACAAGAACAGCTCCATTACCCTAGGCCTTCCAAGTCTCCAACGAAAACAAAGTGAGAGAGGGAGGAAAGAGGGAAGGAAGGAAGGAAGGAAGGAAGGAAGGAAGGAAGGAAGGAAGGAAGGAAGGAAGGAAGGAAGGAAGGAAGGAAGGAAGGAAGGGGGAGGGAGGAAGGAAGTAAGGTAGGAAGAAAGGAAAGAAGGAAGGAAGGAAATAAGGAAGGAAGGAAGGAAGGAAGGAAGGAAGGAAGGAAGGAAGGAAGGAAGGAAGGAAGGAAGGAAGGGGGAGGGAGGAAGGAAGTAAGGTAGGAAGAAAGGAAAGAAGGAAGGAAGGAAATAAGGAAGGAAGGAAGGAAGGGGAAGGAAGGAAGGAAGGAAGGAAGGAAGGAAGGAAGGAAGGAAGGAAGGAAGGAAGGAAGGAAGGGGGAGGGAGGAAGGAAGTAAGGTAGGAAGAAAGGAAAGAAGGAAGGAAGGAAATAAGGAAGGAAGGAAGGAAGGGGAAGGAAGGAAGGAAGGAAGGAAGGAAGGAAGGAAGGAAGGAAGGAAGGAAGGAAGGAAGGAATGAAGGAAGGAAGGAAGGAAGAAAAGTAGTAAGGAAGAAAAGTAGTAAGGAAGGAAATAAGGAAGGAAGAAAGGAAGGGAGGAAGGAAAGAAGGAAGGAAGGAAGGAAGGAAGGAAGGAAGGAAGGAAGGAAGGGGGAGGGAGGAAGGAAGTAAGGTAGGAAGAAAGGAAAGAAGGAAGGAAGGAAATAAGGAAGGAAGGAAGGGGAAGGAAGGAAGGAAGGAAGGAAGGAAGGAAGGAAGGAAGGAAGGAAGGAAGGAAGGAAGGAAGGAAGGGGGAGGGAGGAAGGAAGTAAGGTAGGAAGAAAGGAAAGAAGGAAGAAAGGAAATAAGGAAGGAAGGAAATAAGGAAGGAAGGAAGGAAGGAAGGAAGGAAGGAAGGAAAGTAGTAAGGAAGAAAAGTAGTAAGGAAGGAAATAAGGAAGGAAGAAAGGAGGGAGGAAGGAAGAAAGGGAGGAAGTAAGAAAGGAAGGGAGGAAGGAAAGAAGGGAGGAAGGAAGGAAAGGAGGGAGGAAGGAAGGGAGGAAGGAAAGAAGGGAAGGAAGGGAGGAAAGAAGGGAGGAAAGAAGGGAGGAAGAAAAGAAGGAAGGAAGGAAGAAAAGGAGGGAGGGAGGAAGGAAGTGAGGAAAGAAGGAAAGAAGGGAGGGAAGGAAAGGAGGGAGGAAAGGAGTGAGGGAGGAAGGGAGGAAGGAAGGAAGGAAAGAAGGGAGGGAAGGAAGGGAGTGAGGGAGGAAGGACGAAAGAAAGAAAGGGAGGAAAGAAGGGCGGAAGGAATGGAAAACAATCTTACTAATTACTACAAAATTACAAAAAATTTATTCTCACTATGAATGGTTCTTCTATGACATCACTGCGAAAACCCACTTTTCCAAGCTTTATTTAAAGAGTGTAGAGTTCATAAGAGAAGAAGCAACATCCACTTTCCACACGGAGCGTTTGCTTTCCAGAGCATCACTTCAGAGTCTGAATGATTAACTCACGAATTTCACTCATTTGACTCATTTGTTCAGCTCAATGATCACAGCACTAACATCTCTTTCTCCAGGGAAAGATTATCAGTTGATCAGGGAATGTTCCTCACATAAAGCTCACATGCAGTTTTTGCATCCGTTTTATGTCAATCCTCTTGTGAACTAACTGTATGTTACAAAGCGAGCATTACATTTCTTTAAAAGTTCCAGATGACAAAGGAAATGAGGGCGAGTAAATGATGACAGTAATCTGCACCGACAGCAAGCTCTGAAAGTACGAAACATCCAGGAGAAAGACAGGCTGATTTTCTGAAAGTGCATCCCAGACAGGGTGCTCCTTTCCTGGGCATGAATCAAGCTCAAAACGACCCTTGGAGGAACTGACTCTGGAGCCAAGCTTTAAAAATGAAACATTTTCAATAAAGTCCAAAAAGCTGCAGTGGGTTCAAACCGTTATTTTTAACTGTACTGACAGTCACACCGTTTTGGAGCGACGTGGGTGAATAAATGATGAAAGAATTAAATGAAAATAAGCACATACAGTATAATTTTGAGCAAAATGCATGAGCTCACTTACAATGAAAGACTTCCTGGAGGGTTTAAATCTTAATGCATAACGTTAAATAATGGGAACTTATTGTATTTGCCTCAAAAAAAAAATTTTCTGGAAGTATGAAACATCCAGGAAAAGACAGGCTGATTTTCTGAAAGTGCATCCCAGACAGGGTGCACCTTTCCTGGCCACGAATCAAGCTCAAATGACCCTTGGAGGAACTGACTCTGGAGGAATTGAAAAGTTGCAGTGGGTTCAAAACTTTATTTTTAACTGTACTGACAGTCACACCGTTTTGGAGCGACGTGGGTGAATAAATTATGAAAAAATTAAATGAAAATAAGTGCATATAGTATAATTTTGACTCGTCTCTTAGTTTATTAAAACAAAGAAAACTCAAATGCATCAGCTCACTTACAATGAAAGACTTCCTGGAGGGTTTAAATCTTAATGCATAACGTTAAATAATGGGAACTTATTGTATTTGCCTCAAAATTATTTTTTTCTGGAAGTATGAAACATCCAGGAAAAGACAGGCTGATTTTCTGAAAGTGCATCCCAGACAGGGTGCACCGGGCACGAATCAAGCTCAAACGACCCTTGGAGGAACTGACTCTGGAGGAATAGACAAAGTCCAAAAAGTTGCAGTGGGTTCAAACCGTTATTTTTAACTGTACTGACAGTCACACAGTTTTGGAGCGACGTGGGTGAATAAATGATGAAAGAATTAAATGAAAATAAGGGCATACAGTATAATTTTGAGTAAAATGCATCAGCTCACTTACAATGAAAGACTTCCTGGAGGGTTTAAATCTTAATGCATAACGTTAAATAATGGGAACTTATTGTATTTGCCTCAAAAAAAGAATTTTCTGGAAGTATGAAACATCCAGGAAAAGACAGGCTGATTTTCTGAAAGTGCATCCCCGACAGGGTGCACCTTTCCTGGGCACGAATCAAGCTCAAATGACCCTTGGAGGAACTGACTCTGGAGGAATTGAAAAGTTGCAGTGGGTTCAAAACTTTATTTTTAACTGTACTGACAGTCACACCGTTTTGGAGCGACGTGGGTGAATAAATTATGAAAAAATTAAATGAAAATAAGCGCATATAGTATAATTTTGACTCGTCTCTTAGTTTATTAAAACAAAGAAAACTCAAATGCATCAGCTCACTTACAATGAAAGACTTCCTGGAGGGTTTAAATCTTAATGCATAATGATAAATAATGGGAACTTATTGTATTTGCCTCAAAATTATTTTTTTCTGGAAGTATGAAACATCCAGGAAAAGACAGGCTGATTTTCTGAAAGTGCATCCCAGACAGGGTGCACCTTTCCTGGTCACGAATCAAGCTCAAACGACCCTTGGAGGAACTGACTCTGGAGGAATTGACAAAGTCCAAAAAGCTGCAGTGGGTTCAAACCGTTATTTTTAACTGTACTGTCACACAGTTTTGGAGCGACGTGGATGAATAAATGATGAAAGAATTAAATGAAAATAAGGGCATACAGTATAATTTTGAGCAAAATGCATGAGCTCACTTACAATGAAAGACTTCCTGGAGGGTTTAAATCTTAATGCATAATGTTAAATAATGGGAACTTATTGTATTTGCCTCAAAAATACTTTTTCTGGAAGTATGAAACATCCAGGAAAAGACAGGCTGATTTTCTGATCCCAGACAGGGTGAACATTTCTTTCCTGGGCATTCAACTCGCACCGAACTCAGAAGACTCCTCTCTGACGGCTGTATTTCCCAGCACAGCTGTTGTTTACTCTCCACCCGGACAGAGTTCAGCCAATCTCACACACATTTAAACACAAGACACACACACACACGACTGCTCACCTCAGCTCAGTCCTGTTGCTCTGCTGGCGGGAACACAACAGTGTTACTGCGACACTAATGCGGATAAATGAAGTGCAGGGAAGATTATTAATGTTTGCTTTGACTGAGGATCAGTCTGTCTTCATAACACACTGCCCGAGGCAAACGGCGCCAAAAACCAACACAATAAAGCTAAATTGAACAAACATGTTTCATTAAACCTCTGATGGGAATTAACAGACTTTCCCTGGATGTAAAGTCGGCATTCCGGATTCTCATTGGATAAAGAAGGAATAAACCTGCTATACAGAGCTTTTGCTTTCCAGTCTCAAATCTCCTGCCTTCCTGTAGTTGTAGAAGTTATCCTGTGAAGGATCATTAATTGCACTGGGCCAACTCAAGCTAAATTAATAAAAGATTATGTTATGTTCTGATATTCTGTACTTGTTGTGACACAGTATAACACTTACGTCTCACTCGAGCCAATCAGCTGAGCGTTGACTATACACCATGTGACTAACCACAGGAACATGATGTCACTACAACAACACACAGCCTCTTCTGCTCACCAAAGCTGCATTTATGTGATCAATAATACAGTAAAAACAGTGAAATATTATTACAATTTAAATATCTAGTAAAGTGTAATTTATTCCTGTGATCAAAGATGAATTTTCAGCATCATTACTCCAGTCTTCAGTGTCACATGATCCTTCAGAAATCATTCTATGATTTTATGCTCAAGAAACATTTATGATTATTATCAGTGTTGAAAACAGTTGTGCTGATGCATTTATTTGTGGAAACGGAAAATGATTCTTTGATGAATAAAAGTTCAAAAGAACAGCGTTTATTTGAAATAATTTTTTGAATCATTATAAATGTCATTTACAGTCACTTTTGATAAGTTTTGACATTAATATAACATATATGATGTATTATATTTTAAATATATATATATATACAGTACCAGTCAAAAGTTTGGAAACATTACTATTTTTAATGCTTTTGCAAGAAGTCTCTATGCTCATCAAGCCTGCAGTTAAAAAAAAAAAAAAAAAAAACAGTAATATTATGAAATATTATTTCAATTTAAAATAATGGTTCTCTTTTTTAATA
>CM040833.1:2745000-2802500 GCA_022828995.1 Vimba vimba
GAGAAATCATAATCAACCACCCCTTTAACAAATACAGTTCTGATTGGCTGTAATTGTAGTCAAGATGAACATGTGCAATTATGAAGTTGAGTCTGAGAAAGAAAGATGCATATGCGTATCTAAATACG
This sequence comes from Vimba vimba, assembly GCA_022828995.1. Classification (NCBI taxonomy): domain Eukaryota; kingdom Metazoa; phylum Chordata; class Actinopteri; order Cypriniformes; family Leuciscidae; genus Vimba; species Vimba vimba. The sequence goes on from CM040833.1 coordinate 2,745,129, forward strand.
TGCTCGATTTAGATTATGAATCTGGAGAATAACAAGAGAAATTATGACATCTCAGACAACTGACTCATATATTTCCATATTAAAACAGTCTGACAAACAAGTGCATTAACCACTAGACTGTGTATTTCATTATCAAAATTAAAGGCCACAAGCAAAAAAAAAAAAAAAAAAAAGCATAATAATAAATTAAAAAGGGCAGAACATTATGATTTCTTGTCCTGGTCATTTGAATAATAGATAACAGAAAATGGGCTGGAAATGAGGCAACAAGCAAATTGCATTACACGTCTCTGGCCTCCATTAGCTAAATAAAAGCATTTTTGAAGATTTGCCATGAAAGAACGGAAAAGTCACAACAGCACAAACCGTTCCAGAACTTTCCCTGACCTTCAGCAACATTTCCAGCGCATTCTGCTTCCTAACGTCATTCCTCACGCCACATTTCCATCAAAATATACAGCGAGTCTTTAAAGGATTGGGTCAAAAGGCACTTTTCACAGTCGGAAGCGTCTTACAGAAACACAATGACTGTGTTCGCTTTCCCATCATGCAGTTGTTATTCTGCACGACTGCCATTTTTCAAAGGGCCGGCGTTTCCCTTCTAGGCTATTAATTCATATTCAGAGCTCTTTTAGTTCTATTAATGATGAGCGAATCCTCTCGGGGAAATCGGGAAGTATGTACTCCAACATGTGAACTGTTAGATCTCACGAGCTAATCAAACTCGAGAGGGGTGAGATTGTGAAGACGTAAAATATCATGCATAAAGATTTGCTTCAAATATTTACAAGGCAATCATGCACACGGCAGATTTCAATACCTGAGTGCCAGCGCTCACTCGCATCTGATGCTTCATCCTAAACAAACAACTCCAGTAAATGACGGGGTGGATATGCTGGAAATGAGAAGTGGTTTCGTTCAGTATCGTGTTCTCCTATAACAACATTAATCATATCCCACAGTCACTACGCTAATAAGCTGAAACGTTCTGAAACGCCTCGCCAACAGCCGTGGCTTTGTGTTTGACATTTCAGGAAGAAACTAATAATCATGAGGAGTGTCATTTTTAGAAATGCCTTTCAGAAAAATACACTGATACTGTACATCATCACAGGCTTCAGCGTTGAAGAAAAACACGCTTTAAATCGCAGATCATGTGCACAAGATATGGAGTATAGGGTCTAAAAAGTATGAGATCACGTTTAAAAAAAAAAACATCTTCATTTAAATGTTGGCGTTTAGAATAATTTAAAACAAAATTCAGTTTCTAGGTGATTAATTAAAGGATTAGTTCACTTTAAAAAAAAAAATGCAGATAATTTACTCACCCCGATGTCATCCAAGATATCCGTGTCTTTCTTTCTTCAGTCGAAAAGAAATTAAGGTTTTTGAGGAAAATATTCCAGGATTTTTCTACACAGGATGGACTTCAATGGCAACCAACTATACCAATGTTCACAGAAGGTTCAAATGTCCGTCTCAATGCAGCTTCAAAGTCTCGACACGATCCCAGTCGAGAAATAAGAGTCTTATCTAGCGAAACAATCGGCCATTTTCTAATATATATATATATATATATATATATATATATATATATATATATATATATATATATATATATATATATATATATATATATATATACACACATATACTTTTTAACCACAAAAGTTAGGGTGTCATCTCATTTTCACCTCCAACTTCAAAATCGTCCGACATCTTTTTTTTTATTTATTATTATTATTATTTTAGTTTTTTTCGTGACCTTTCCAACGTGATGACGTAATACGTGGCATCTCAGAGATGGTACAAGACGGGCATTTGTGGTTAAAAAGTATATATATATATATTTTTTTTTAGAAAATGACCGATCGTTCTCGACTGGGATCGTGTCGAGACTTTGAAGCTGCATTGAGACGGACATTTGAACCTTCTGTGAACATTGGAATGGTTGGTTGCCATTGAAGTCCATTCTGTGTAGAAAAATCCTGGAATATTTTCCTCAAAAACCTTAATTTCTTTTCGACTGAAGAAAGAAAGACATGGATATCTTGAATGACGTCGGGGAGAGTAAATTATCAGCAAAAAAAACTTTTTGAAAGTGAACTAATCTTTTAAATATGCACTACTTTTCAAAAGTTTGGGATTTTTCAACAAGGACGCACTAAATTGATCAAAAGTTACAGTTAACACATTTATATTGTTACATAAAATAACACTGATAATAATCATAAATGTTTTTTGAGCATCAAATCATCATATTAGAGTGATTTCTGAAGGATCATGTGACACTCCATGTGACTGGAGTAATGATGCTGAAAATTCAGCTTTGATCACAGGAATAAATTACACTTTACTATATATTCAAATGCAATATTTCACCGTTTTTACTGTATTTTTGAGCAAATAAATGCCGCCTTGGAAGAGACTTCTTTAAGAAATCTTGCTAACTCTTTTGAAAGACAGTGCAAGTAAACGAGATTCTTGTGATGTTTTCATCAAATCATATCATAAGTTTTTCAGTACAGCTGTCATTAATGCAAAAAAACAACAAAGACGCACCAAATACTGAGACATTCTCAAAGTCATGTCATTTTTTCTGCTGACAATATCTTATAATGAATAAAATAAAACCCAGCAAAACAGAAGCACGTTCACCAGTGATCTCAGAGTTAGAGAGCTCAGACAAAAGCTCGTCTGTTTCATCAGAAAAAGCCTCATCAGAGGTTTTGTCGTCGTGCCAAAGCATATAATATCCACTCAGAATAATCTGGCATATTCTCGACGTGTTTGCAATGCATATAATGCCTCAGATGAAAAGCGCAGTTCTTTGTAAAATGTCCCTTTGGCATCGAGTGAAATCTATTCAAAGGGATTGTTCTAAAACGCTGAACTGAAACGTATGAATTTGTTTGTTGCATTAAACAACCAGCTTCGCTTTGTGCACCAGATCAGACTCGACAAACCAAGCAAATTTGCATTTCAAAGACTGGTTTGTTACATATCTAATTACACACAGGTAGAAACAGGGTCAAGGAACCATGGCAACACCTGCTGGAGGAAGAACACACCGTCACGAGTCCAACCGGGACTCACATCAGGAGAGAGAGAGAGAAAACACACCTTTTATTCGGAAGATGAACAGAAGCAGTATGAGGGAAAACAAGAGAGCCACATCAAGAAACTGTGGGCATCCCTAGTCAAAAAAGTCAGGATTCACAATGCAATTTCAATCAATCCTTAAATCATTCGTACAGGATAAACTGCAGTTTTGATTCTTTATGCTTTTGGATTTCTTGCTACTAGACAGCAGCGTTATTATAATGAACTGAAGCCTGGTGACACTTTACCTAAAGTTATTGTAATGCATTAGTAGTGATGCATTGCACCTTGACCATAATAACTGCAACCACAGTTATAACAGATTATAAAACTTATCCATTCATTTTTACACCTTTAGAAAGCACAACGCACTGGAACGAGGAATCTATTTTAATGCATTTTAACTTTGGTTACAATTATTTATGAAAATATATAATGCATTATAATGGCCCTAATAAAACATGAAGGCTTTATGTAAAGTGTTACCAAAAAACATTTTCATCACTTGAAATTAAATCAACTTTAACCGAAATAAAATATATAAAACCTTAAACTCAATTAACTTCAGCTAGTTGCCAACGCAACATTTCTCATTTTCATTCAACTTTTCATAACTAAAACTGATATGATAGAGGTCCTACATGAGCATTTTATTCTGTTGGCATAATAATAATAATTGTATTGCATCATAATAGTCCTATTGGGAAATTATTTTTGTTTTGTGTTCTTTTGGAATAATGTATAATTCCAGACATTCCAACAGTAAAGGAATAATATAACCAACATTCCAATTGGAATTCTATACAAAAAAAAAAAAAAACATTTAAATGATTGTTTCACTGTTTATTTAATCACCAGTTTGTGGTTTTAAGTGTTGTCGGTAACCTCTAATGAAGACGCTAGACTCGAGGATAACCGTACAACTCCGGCAACTGACATGTTGGACATCAAATGTGTTTCAGCTGAACATGTTCTCCGATTACTCTGGAACAACATGATTCAGAAACACTAATCGTATCCCACGATGTTCAGTCTGATGGGTAACGCCTGTCATTTCAGTGTCGCCAACAGCAGATGCTCTCTGTCTGAACATCAGGGATGAAGACATTACAAACGAATCATGAGACGTCTCATTTTAGACCTTCCAGAATCAAACTCCTGCAGGGACATTTTATCCTGTTGGGAATCATTATAGTCCTACCTGTTAGAATACTAGTACAAAATTATGATTGGTTCTAAATCATAACACACACACACACTTCTCATACGTTATTTTTGCTCAGTTCATCACTTCTTTTCTGTAAAACAGATCCTTTAGAGTCATTCGCTTCCCAATTGCAACAAAAATTCCAGCAGAATCCTGAACACAAACCTTTTTGACTAGAGATGAACTGGGAATACAATCAATCAGGAAGGTCAAAAACAAAAAACTTACATGATGCATACTTCTATCACGTTTACCTTCTCATATGTTCTTTTTGCTCAGTTGGTAACTTCTCTTTGTTTTGTGCCCTGCTGGAATACTGTAAGAAAATCAGGATCCTTTAGGACTGACAAAAAATTCCAATGGGAATCCTGTACACACAAACCTTTGGGATTTTGACATGGGATGAACCGAGAATACAATCAATCAGTCAGTAAGGTCAAAAACAAATGTTGCACATAATCCTTTCAGCACGTTTACCTTCTCACAGGTTTGTCCTGTAGTTTATGCACAACCGAGAGTCGGCTCAGGGACGAATAAAAAGTACATTAGGCAACTATAAATAAACGTGCCAATTGCAAGTTCAGCGTGATTGTCAGTGCAAAACGGTTCCTCGTGTATAGCTCTCCTCTGCTATTTGCTGCTCTCTTCTCCAGGGAATATGTCATCGTATGCAGGAGGCATCTCGCTGTGAAGCGGGTAAGAGAACGGGTACGAGTGATTAAGCTCCGGATTGGTGGGCGAAAAGCCCGGTAACTCCATGCACGGGTGACCCCTGCTCTGCACCTCTCCGTCCGCCTCGTCCAACGCGTGAAACACCCCCAGGTTGATGTAGGACACCGGCTGAAACTCCGTTACCGTGAAGTCTCGCTCCTCGTTGAGGATAATGCGCGCGCTCCGACGCTGCGTCCTGCGTCTCCGGCGAAACCGCGCCGCGTGGTAACGCTTAATAATAATCAGGTTCATCAGCCCTAGTAGGCACTCCAGAGTGTTAAGTACAGTGGAGACCACCAGACCCCGCTGGTACACCTTGAGCCCATCGCACGCCGGGTTTACATCCACAGAGTCCGCGCAATAGTGCGCGTATTTCCTCTCCACCAGGGACACCGTATCGCCATCCACCACCGCGCCCGAAAACGCAGTGAGAACCCCTAGAAGAAACACTAAAATCCCAAAGAGGAAGAAATTCGCACATCTGGGCTTCCCCCTGCAAAAGACCAGCGCAACTCCCATCAGAACCTGCCCGACAGCCACTAAAATGCCCGAGTAAAACGCGCCGGCCGCGGTGCCCAGATGGAAGTGCGCTCGCACCCTGGAGCCCAACGCGATGCATTTGAATCCCACGATCACCGCGCTCACGGCACACACGAAAAGCACACAGCTGGAGACGATAGTGCACAGTCCTTTGCCACTCAGCTTCATTATAATCCTCCTCTGCCTCCTTCATCCTCCTTTGTCCTCCTCGTCGGCTCCTCTGGAAGCGCTGTCGGTTGGTGACATGACTCGCCGGTGTTTGCGCTTCGCTTCTAGGATCTCCGACTCGCGCTTATTAATTATGGATATGCTCCTTCTGCGGTAACGGCCCCCTAAATCCAACCCAGAGGTGGTGGTCACCTTCATGACCCTGTCGCTCCATCCATCGAGACCCCGAAGGAGATGAAGCGCATCCCTCGCGTCTGATGCTGGAGAGAGAAGAGTCTCTCTCTCTCTCTCTCTCTCTCTCTCTCTCTCTCTCTCTCTCTCTCTCTCTCTCTCTCTCTCTCTTTCTCTCATGCAGCACTGAGACTGAACATATGCTGGAGGCTGGAGATCAGGGGAAAGCGCTCCGACCCCTACTGGTCTCACTTACCTACTACTGAATGTGTCACACAGTGTTGTTCGTGTTGTCACGCTTATAAATTACAATCTGAGTTTAAAAATAACAACAATAACAGCGTGTCATCATCAGGCGCTCTAAATATATACAGTCAAACCAACAATTATTCAGACACTATAGATATAATTTGTGATTTTTTTTTTTTTTTAGTAGTGGGTGCAGGACACTATATAGAGGATAGCAAAATAAAGTAAACTGTGACATATTATACCCAAAGATTCTTCATACAGCGACTACCTGTAAAAGGTATAAAAATTTAGGACCAAATATTATTCGGACACTTTGACCTGATCATGTTTGACTGAAGTGTTTTTTCTTTAATTGCTAATGTGACCTTTTACACCACAGACTGAACAAAATGAAGCATTGCTTGGTGATTTGTTGACCTAAATTATTATCTAATTATGTTCTTGAATTTAACAGCTGACAGATATTAAACATAATTCATGTGTGAGACAGTCTAACAGAAGGACGGACAAAACCAGTCAAATATCAACTGAGTTCATGAGTTCAACTCAACTCTGAGTTCTTGTCATATTTTATTACCAAACTATAGCGAATAAATTGTGATAATGTGAGAGATGTTGAAGGTGTCTGAATAAATGTTGGTTTGACTGCATACTCATTGAAAATCTAGGATTTTTTTTTTTTTTTTTACATTTCAATTTCAATGTATTTACCTTAAGTCGCTTTGGATAAAAGCGTCTGCCAAATGCATAAATACAAAAGTAAATCTAAATTTTGAAATAAAGAAAAGGTATGTGCATTTTCAAATCAAACACGAACATTTTTCAATTTAACATTTCACTCAAATTGTTAAAAATAATGTGAAAAAAGGGTTTTGGACCACAAATGGTAGTTAATGCACAAATCAGAATCAAAATTTTTAAATGCATAAAAGAAAAGTATATTTTACAAGTGTATATTTTAAGTGAGTTTATGCTTAAAATAAGAGAAAAACGTCTACCAATGGGGTCAGAAAAATAATCTTAATTCAAAGAGAAACAAGTTTTTTTTGACCCAATTGGCAGATATTTTTCTCTTGTTTCAAGCATAAACTCACTTCATTTCGACACATTTTCAGAAAACAATTCCTGATATCTAAAGTTATTTTGCTTCTCAAGTAAATGTATCTTGATTTAAAAAACGTTTATATATATTTACACTGGAAAACAAGACAGAAATACTGAGGAAGAAACACTTTCTTTCTTGTTTTTTTCTGCAGTGTTGATGGTTCAGCATCATAAGTTTTTCTCATTTTTAATCACTAGCTCACTAGACCTGCCGTGTGATGGGGAATTTCACAACAGAATTAGAACAATATCAATCTAGTCTTTCAAATAATGTAAGGTTCATTAGAGCTGCAAGCAAAATGATGATAAAACAATCAGCAAAATGCTGTTTAAAACAGTTTGAGAAGTTTTAGCACACCACACTGCAGTGCATGTGTAATCACTAAAAGTTTGCCAAATTGTGCACTTGATATGAAATGTCAAAATAATCATACAAGTCTTACAATCTTTTTCAGAATTAATTTTCATAATTCAGTGTTTTCATGGGTTTCAACGACGCCTCTAATGCACCTATTTGCCAAATGTGAAGCAGTCGCCACAAAGGCTGTGTTTCTCAGAGCAGGACCTGTTCTCCAGGCTGTGTGGATCTCCAGCGAGTCTCTGCGTCAGTCACCTCTAAAAAAACAGTCTGATGTGCAGATGATTCATCTTTTACGGGCTCTTTAGAGCAGACGTGTCCCGCATGCGCAACCACACGCATCCTATTTTAGGGAGAGCCTCGTGTGTCGCAGCAAGTGATGTTGAAAGGTGTTTGATGGCAGTGGATTTTCATCTGTACACACACACACACACACACACCCCAGAGACGGAGGCGCAGATGGAAAATTGACTCTTTGTCTCACAAATGAGCATGTTGCACCAAATCTGCATGAACACATTGAGCTCTGCTGCTTCTAGAGTCATGCTTTTATATCATACGTCTCCACAAAGCCAACAGTGAGATAAACATGTACAGTGCAGGAAAGTTTGGATTTTACAGCGGTGCACTTTGCAACTTGTTAACACTGTAATGATGCTTTTGGTAAATTAATGCAACCGGACAGTGCTGTAGCAAAATACAGTTATTCTTGGTTGCAGAAATCGTTTTAAATGGATCCTTTTTTAAAGTCTTGATGTTGTTTTCATGCTTGAATGTTCAAAAAACACCCTATTTTTTCACATATTCTCCATTGATGCAGCTCCCTTCTTCCCAGTCTGTCAGTAACGCTATCATAACTCACTGGGAAACTACATCGTTGATTAACTCAAACTGCTAGTTTCCCAAACCGCATTGTCGCAAATCTGTTGTTCAACCATCAATGACGTCACGCAGGTGGAGGAGTAATAACTACTTTTAATGAATCCATTTGAGACTGAATTAATGCTAGATGTTTTGCTATAAATTATGGCCATTGCATCTGAGGACTATTTCTCATTTTGCTCAGTTATTTTGCTTTATTTACAGATTCAATCATAGACTCATTCTTACGCACTAGAGCACGCTGCGCTTTAAATCTCTTGACAAACTAAAAGACGTGAATGAAAATTGCATATATTTGAAATAAAAGATATAGATTGTACTGAATTGCTAGGATTTATCTTGAGCACTGTACTCTGATTGGTCAGCTGGAGCAGTGTGTTGTGATTGGTCGGGCACTTCGAATATGTTTGGGAAATGTCCCGCCCCTTCCCATAACCACCAGTTTAACACACTGTGCTCTGATTGGTCGTCTGGATCAGTGTGTAGTGATTGGTCGAGCGCTTCGAGTGTGTTTGGGAAATGTCCCGCCCCTTCCCATAACCACCAGTTTAACACACTGTGCTCTGATTGGTCGTCTGGATCAGTGTGTAGTGATTGGTCGGGCACTTCGAATATGTTTGGGAAATGTCCCGCCCCTTCCCATAACCACCAGTTTAACACACTGTGCTCTGATTGGTCGGCTGGATCAGTGTGTTGTGATTGGTCGAGCGCTTCGAGTGTGTTTGGGAAATGTCCCGCCCCTTCCCATAACCGCCAGTTTAACACACTACTAACTAACTCAACCAGGCCCCGCCCCTTTATTCTGCGCATTAATTATTATAATGAGGAATATTGTGACGTGTTCGTTCCCGGAAGAAACTCAAGACTACAATGGAGGCGTTTCAGGAGTTCAGAAACACTGACACTGATATAGAGAAGAACTCCCGCTGGAAGGATCATGAACATGGAAAAAAGCACAATATCTCCTCTTTAAAGAAAAATATGGAGCTAAAAGTTCATTCGAAGTGACGTGAAGTTGAGAAGTGAAATTAACTCTGGTAATTTCAGGACTGGCTGATTCCCTCAAGCCCCCTGCCGAGAGGAGGGCTGTTTCTCCGTTCCCTGGAGAAACCAGTTTATCAAGCCAATACATACACAATAAAACAGTGCAAATTATCCCCAAAAGCTCCAATCTGAACCATAGAACCGAACAATTATCTCTGCAATGCTGGTAATCAACGCAATTAAATGGTGTTCATGGGTGAGAGGCGTTCTCATGATTTCTGCACCTCATGCCGAGACAAAACACCACATCCATGACGGATCATGAAAACGCTCCCGGTGCAAAATTCCCAAGACTCTGCATGTTGATGTTCTTTTAAACCAAAAAGAAAACAGACTTTTTATAGCAACTGCTCTTTTTTGTGCATGTTTCGTACACTTATACCATAAGGTGATGTTTTTCTGACTAGAGCAGAATATTCAACAGAAATTCATTGGATTTTGAAAAGCCAGATTATGGATATTATGGCCATTGCAATAGTATTTTTTTTTTTTTTTTTTCAAATGTTTTTCAAAATATCTTTCTTCAGTGTTTCACTGATTGAGTTAGTTAGTAGTGTGTTAAACTGGTGGTTATGGGAAGGGGCGGGACATTTCCCAAACACACTCGAAGCGCTCGACCAATCACATCACACTGCTCCAGCCAACCAATCAGAGCACAGTGTGCTTTTCAGAAGGAGGGGCTTCATAGAGACAGGAACTAAACAGAGCGTTACTAGTCGGGTTTCCATTACCCTTCAAATTGCGCAAATTGAAATTGCGATTTGAAAATACGCCCAGTGGAAACACGTCAATTTCACAAATAAGTTTTTACGCTCGCATGAGGTGGCTTTCAGGCAATTCGAAAAAGAAATATTTCGCAAAACTGCAATGGAAACAGTTTTTGCGCATTTACAGTCTCCTGACGTAGTCGACGTGGTGTGTTTGGACAGAAAACGAGACAGAGCTCTTTATTAAATTCATATAAGCCAAAAGAATTACAGGAATAATGGATTCTAAACCTCAAATAAATGCCACAATCAAGACCTCGAAGCAGAAATGAGGGAGAAACACCCAGAAACTCCTCATATGAGGCGCTCACAAGTATAATAAGGGTCGTTCCTTACCATTAATGCTTGGAAAACACACATACATCTCCTTCGATTAATAATAATGGCCAGTGCAGTGGCTGGGATATCGTACATAAACCTACCAACGTCCGTTACCATGATTTTTGGAATGATTTTACTTATCGCAAGAGGAAAAAATGAATTAATGAATAAATGAGTTAATGGAAACGCTGTCATTTCGCAATAGTTTTTTGTAGAATTTAGAAAAAAAGAAAGAAGAAAAAAAAAAAATTCGCAAAAGTTTTGCGCAAATCTGTAATGGAAACGTGCCTATACTGCCAGACTGGGAAGAGAGGAGCCGCAACAATGGAGAATATGAGGAAAATCAACATTCATGCAGGAAAACCTGTTCTAGTAGAGCCTGAAACAACATCAAGACTTTATAAAAGGGCATAATTTGCCTCTTTACAACTTTCCTCCAGCGTTTCTCAACATTAGTATTAAATTTACATAGAATATGAGGTGAATATTTGCTTTTTCATCAGTACCTTATTTCATTAAAAAAGAGAGTGAGATGCACATTTTCTCAGAGATGCAAATATATATGCAAAAGAGGGAGAAGAGACATGAAAAGTGTCCAAACACTGAAAATATTTCCCCTATTTTTCATTTAATTTGAAATAAAAACTCCCTGGTGGCATTTATATTAACTCCAATATTTAGCCGGTATTTAATATTGAACATAATGAAACATGCGGTAATTAGAAGTCGCCTTTTCAAAAGCACCACTGAACAATTTGTGGGAAATTTTAATAAGCGCTTAACATCTGTGTAACACACACATTAGAAAATGATCAATATTCAAGCATGAAAACCTGTTCTAGTAGACATCGAGACTTTGTAAAAGTCTTTCAGGGAGTTATTTTGTTGAAAGATTATGAATAAACTTACTGACTTTTCATTTTGCACATTGAAATGATGGACATGGCTCGCTTCTTACTACCATCCCATCCGAGTAAAGCTTCAGAGGGCTATGTGTACTATGTGTAGAGTACACTTCAAGCTTTTGAGCAATACCAAAAAATATCTTTCTGTATCTTAGAATCAGTAAGCCATGGCTTTGTCAACACATTTTTCCCTTCCCTTTGTCTGCCAATCGGCCTAACAGACAAACCTGATCCAAACAGGTAGTTTTTTCAGTTCTTACTTTTCTTTTCAAACATCATACAATTCTTGTCAGTCTGACAAATACAACCCACAGCCAAACAAAACAGAAAGAGACATTTAAATATAATACATCTTCAAAAGACTTTATGATTTATGATAATTTATGAAATGCACCAATTGACAACTGCAAACAGCCTACGGCAGATGAATTATACTTGGTATAAGAATTTATTATTCATATTAATATTAGTAATAAAAGTAGGTGTTTATTCTCAGCCTCACTCACTCCTTAATTGGATTAAACCAAGATTAGGATTTCTAGTTCAATTTGGACATTTAAGTAGCTTTTATAAACGTGCTTTAGACGTACATTACTAAACGTACATTACTGGTGTGTATCTTGAGACAAAACAACTGACTTATTTTAAGATTTATCAGTGCTTAAAGTGGGGTTTTCACCCAAATATGAATATTCCCCCAGTTTCACAGATTAGGTTTAAGATAGTCCCAGACTAAAATGTTTTAACTGAAAGCAACTTGCACTGACAAATCTTAAAATATATCAGTTGTTTTGTCTCAAGATATTGAATTAAAATTTTCTGCTCTAAATGATTTATTCACAAATCTTATGCGGTTCTCAAGTTCAACCCACTGATACAGTGATCCGGTCATAGCAGCCAATGGCTTTACATTTCGCTCTGTTTCTCACACAAAGCTGTCATACAACTTGATAAGATTTGGAACATAACACATGAGACATTTGCAAACTATTTTTATCATATCTGAATGGTGCTTTTTGCGTCAAATTTTAAGCTGGAACACGTCAGTACCCATTTATTATAATTGCATGGGAAAGAGTGAACAGAACAATTCGAGCGTGCTCTTCTCTTCTCCGGCACAGACGCTCATTGGCACATGGCAGAACCGGCAGATCTAAGAAATCCCAGGAGAAACAAACAGGAACCCGGAGACACAGACGTGCCAAATAACTAAACACAGCGAGATCTCACTATTCAAAATCAGGATGAACTGGAACAGGACTCAAGCTGGATGCATGCCTTCAAAGCAGAATTAAATGAAAAAGACTACAGTGTCTGGTGGCATGAGCACGTAAGATGTTTTAGACATATTTAGGGTATGAAATACTGCACTAAAATATAAAAATTCAAGTTGATTTGCAAGTGGTGTTTGCTAATACAGAAGTCTGTAGCAATGTTTCCAGAGCACTGCTATGAGGCTGTTAAAATCCTCAGTGGTTTTTATATTATATTTAACGCTTCATCCAAATGAGGATCATTAAAAGCAATTTATCACATAAAGAGGCAAAAATACTCACAGTACTGTAACTGCAACTTCTGGTTGCAACCCAGAAAAAATGTTATAAAAATGTTTTTTATAAAAAATTACAATGATAATTGACCAGCGAACGTTCTTCGAACTTTAGCTATATATTTCTGAATGTTCTCTGAACGTTCAAAACATCCAGTTATTAAATAGTTTTTTCTTGGTTATGTGAACGTTAAGGAAACGTTTCATTTAATAATTTTGCAAACATAATGGGATTTTTACTTTTGAATATTCTCTGAATGTTCTGAAACAAGTAGTATTATTTTAGAAAACGTTTAGGCAAATGTTTCAGCTAAAACCATAGCATGATATTTTTTGTGCTAACTGTTGACAACATAAGACCAGATAACAACAAACGTTACTGGAAGAATGTTTGTTCATAACCTTGAGAGAACCTTTCCACAACGTTAGCTAAAGTTCGAAGAACGTTCGCTGGTCAATTATCATTGTAAAGAAACAAAAACTCCAAATAATTTGGAGATTCTTTCATATCTGGATGAATCACAAACATGCAGGATGAATTACATGCCATAAAGTTCAATACTGTATGTTAGGGGTTTGTTTTAATCACTTACCCGAAGTATGATCAATAATAACTTAGCAAACACTCCTAATGTTAGACATAATCCTGTCTTCCTTGTTTCCTACCATGTCTCATCCAAAGCAATTATGTGCAGTTTATTAATAACAAATTCACTCTCTCAAAAGGAGCAGCAAAGACTCGTTCCCTCCTTGACACACACTCATTGGACCTGACAGTCAACCAGAAGGTCAAGCCACAATGAAGGCAGAATGTATTTTATATTGATTAACTGTTAGGACTAATTATATTACAGTAAATCGTGACAGAACCCACACAGGAGGAGGAGAAGAGACAACTCGACGTCCATATTAAACACGAATCAGAGATATTATATTCTGAATGCAAGACTTCCACTCTCCTCCAGGGGGCGTGTTATGTGCCTCTAGCTGTAACAAACAGAACATCAAAAATAATGACCGTTTTCAAACACTCAAGAACCAGACAAACCCTCCCACCCAAACTCAGGCCATTGTTTGAGCCGATGTTGGGCCACTCAGACAAGGACATTTCTACTCCATTTGAGGCAACTAGTGGCACAGATGTTTTGATGAAAATACAAACGTATATTTAGTTTGGCTTCTCAATATGGTCTATAATTTTAAATGACAGTGTGAAGGAAGGAGAAAACCACAGTCTTCAAAATACAGGCCCAACAAGTATTATATAATCTGATGTCAAACAAAACTTTTTTAAAGTATTTCTTCAGACTAGCATGGACAGGTGCAAAGATTTAAAAACCAAGACACTGATCGGAAGAAGTAACGCAACATCAAGAACTTTTTAATAACACAAAACCAACGCAAGAACCATTTTTACACCCAAAGTGGTGATCTTAAAATCCATACAAAAATGAAAATTACTCACCCTCATGTTGACTTTCTTTCTTCTGCGGAGCACAGAAGAAGACATCTTGAAGAGTGTTGGGAATCAAACATTTGCGCCCATTGTGATATCTTTTTTAACATACCATCATAAGAAGAGACATTTTAAGCAAGTTATTTTCTATTTCTTCAGAAAAGTGATTGCACATGCACATTTTATGGAAGTGGAAAACCATCTTGCACTGGAGCATTACATATTTTTTAAACCAAAACACTGATCTAAAGAACATATCCTACGATGCAACATCAAGAACTTGTTAATGTCCAAACACATAAAACCAACCCAAGGATCCTATAGACCTTACGTAGCTCCGCCCCTTTTCAGCGCTGCGCTCGTTGTCTTTTGACTTCCGGTCTGTATTTTCACAGCGATCTTGCGTATTTATGAATGAACGGCTCATTTTAAAATCTTCCCGGTCGACTGACATTAGTTAAGACATCTGCTTTAAACATTACAGTCCTCATGATAACTTTCGTTAACTTTACATTAATTAAATCCACTTCAAAAGCGCATTACTCCTGGACAGCAATGCCATAGAAATATACAGAGCGACCGCAAAAACGGAAGTTAAAAGACAATATTCTAAAGATGGCGGCGCCCTCGCGCATAGATCTTACTCAAAGTAGCAATCTTAAAGGGATGGTCCATCCAAAACTTGAGTCTGTTCCAAATCTGTATGACTTTCTTTTTGTTCTTTGCAACAGATGACATTTTGAAGAAGGTCAACCGTGGAGTCCATTGACTTCCATCGCATGTACAAAAACATTTCTCAAAATATCTTCTTTACCGTTCCACAACAGACATACAGTTCTGAAGAAACAACAGGGTGAGTAAAAGACAGAATATTAATTTTAAGGTGCAAGTAGCCCTCACAAACATGTTTTACATGAGTTTACATCTGTTTCACATGGGAATATTACACATGGTCAACATACATTTTTTACATGTGCTTCACATATGATCTCATGGGTTTCACATGGAAATTTGACATGTTTTACATATGATCTCATGAGTTATAACATGGGAATTTACATTTGTTTCACATGTTATCTCTTGTTCCACATGTTATCTATTGTTCCACATGTGATCTCATGTGTTTCACATGGGAATTTAACATATGTTTTTCAGATGCGAGTTTACATATGTTTCACATGTGATCTCATGGGTTATAACATGGTAATTTACATGTGTTTCACACAAAAATGTTCCAGAAGCA
Organism: Vimba vimba; assembly: GCA_022828995.1. NCBI lineage: Eukaryota > Metazoa > Chordata > Actinopteri > Cypriniformes > Leuciscidae > Vimba > Vimba vimba. The sequence goes on from CM040833.1 coordinate 2,760,909, forward strand.
CACATTTCCCACGTGCAAAACACGTTTCACATGGGATCTACCTATTTTTATACCTATATTTTCACATATTAAAATTCACATGTACATGTGGTCACATTTGTTTTTGCACGTGTGAAATTCGTGTGGTTTGTCTGTAAGGGCTTCACAGCATCCATCCTTAAACACATATTCATGTCACACCAACAACACTGTGGCCTCCCGTCCTCCCATTTCAAACTAACTTTCATCTCCATCAGCAGGGCTTTATATTCTATTAGTATTCTTTCCCTGAGCTGAACAACAGATAAAGGTTTACCTGCCCACCAACAGCTGCATTTGATGCTTGAGATCTCATTCATGCACACACAGACACGGCTTTATGATGAAGCAACTTTTACCCCAGTGTCGCTTAGCAACCATAATCTCCATTAAGTATCAAAGTTTAGCGTGAGGATGACAAAGAAAAAACTGTATAGATGCTTGGTTTGCTTAGCACAAATATTTCATGGGGAGAAAAAGCAGATTTATGAAGCCTCAGAGTGTGTGAGGCATCAGGGCAGGTGTGTGACCTCAGGCGTCGATGTGTGTGTGTGTGTGTGTGTGTGTGTGTGTGTGTGTGTGTTGGAATTCAGGTCTCAGGCACAGGCTGCGATTAATAATGGATGGATGTTATTTACACACGGAAACGCACAAGGCATTTCCCCCAGACCTCCTCTGATGAGTTTCTGCCTCATTTAGGATCATGTTCCGGGCGTTCCTCGTGGGAACTCTTTAAAGCTGGCTGAGATGTGTCTCGCTTTCTCTCGTTCTCCATTCAGATGAACTCTGTTCTGCTGTAGTCTATTGCTGGATGGAAAGGTTATAGGTTTCACTTTATTTTGATGGTCCCTTTAACTCATTCTGTTGACTATACACTGCATTTACTTAACTCTCATTTGAGTGTTAGTAGACTGGTAGGGTTAGAATAAGTTGACGTAGTTGCAAAGTTACTTATAGTCAGTATTTTCCATTGGAGGAGCATCATAATAAAGAAATAGCAAATATGAATCAGACAGGCTACTAATACTCTAATGAGAGTTAAAGCCCTATTCGGACGGGACTAGTGTAACATGGGTAAAGTAATAATCACCAGAGCTTCTCTGTGATTTTAGTCCCGTCTGAATGTGCATCTCAGTGATCATGACGGACAATGTCAGTAAAGATTACGGCGACTTTTACCTTCAGTGAAAAGGTCTGGAAAAATGACCTCAGGTGATACTAATCCCGTGCGAATAGACCCGCTGTAAATATGTATGTAAATATTTCGTGTTTAAAAGTAGTTTTCCGTGGTTTTTCAAGTATGGAGACGCTTGATAAAGCATCAGTTGCGTTCTAGACGCTGGAACGAGTCTGTGGCAAAACTCTGTGTTTTACACACACCATTCAGATCAGAGAGAAGATCGACAGCACTTGTTAGAGGCACGAAACATCTTTTAGCGTGAGGTAAGTGTCTATTACCAACACAATCCAATCTGAAGTTAATTAATACATCGTTCGACCGGACATAACTGTTTTATATATATAAATATAGGTTATGTGTGTTTGCGCACGTGATATCAGGAAGCAGCGTAACACACACATGACGACATGAGTGACGGCGGTGTGTAAATCGAGTTACTCTCCCACTTCTGCTAGTTTACTGAGATCTCTTATCCCGTGCGAATTGGCCATTAATATTACAGACGTCCTGTGGTAAAATTACATCACTCCATCTACCCTGGTAAAGTTAATCCTGTCCGAAGAGGGCTTGACATGTAGTCAACAGAATGTTCAAAAGGGACCATCAAAATAAAGGTTATGAAACAGACCATGAAATCCAGCTGAACATGTTGTCACCTCACACAAATGACTGCAAAATCCTGTCATTGCGTACTTGCAAATTGAGGATTTACAGTTTGGGATTGGTATTAGAACCACTGGGGTCTGAAGAGACACGATTAATGTGGATTTGTTCTTATTTAAAGTTCTGTGGCCCTGCGGTCCCGTGTCAGGTTCTCATAAAGGCTGTGTGGGAATTAGAGGGTGATATATTTTATCTCATTCCATCCAGCTTTGTTCAAACAAGGTTTTCGTCTGCTGTAATGGATGCCTGTTATCAGAAACTGCCAAATGACTGGAGAAGTTGAGAAGCTACTTCATTATCTATTCATTTCTGTGCTTAATGGGTTAGTTCACTCAAAACTGAAAAATTCTGTCATTAAATATTCATTCTCATGTTGCTCCAAACCCCTTAAGACTTTCGTTCATCTCTGGAACCCAAATAAAGATTTCATCAAATAAGATCTGAGCGATTTCTGTCCCTCCATTGACAGTCAACGCAACTACCACTTTGCCACTTCAAAAGTTCAAAAAGAGATCGTAAAACTAATCCATATGAATTGAGCAGTTTAGTCCAACATTTTCTGAAGAGACTTGATCGCTTTATATGATGAACAGATTTAATTTAGGCTTTTATTCACATGTGACCCTGGATCACGTCTCCAGTCTCGAGTCGCACGGGTATATCTGTGGCAATATCCAACAATACATTGTATGGGTCAAAATTATCGATTTTTCTTTTATGCCAAAAATTATTAGGATATTAAATAAAGATCATGTTCCATGAAGATATTTTGTAAATTTCCTACCGTAAATATATAAAACATGTATTTCTGTGAGTGAATGCAGCACAATCGCCAACATAAATGAACAACTTTAAAGGAGATTTTCTCAATGTTTCGATTTTTTTGCACCCTCAGATTCCAGATTTACAATAGTTGTATCTCGACCAAATATTGTCCTATAATAACAAACCATACATCAATGGAAAGCTTATTTATTCACCTTTTAGATGATGTATAAATCTCAATTTAAAAAAAATTACCCATGTGACTGGTTTTGTGGTCCAGGGTCACATATAAACATTGATCAGTGAACATAAATAGAAGTTCAACCGAACCTGCTTGACTCGCGAGTGAACAAACTTGCTGACACTCAAACATGCTGAAGAAACAAGAAAAGAATAAGCTTGATTAATTGAAAGGAGTGTGATCAAAGCCCTGAAAAAGAAAAGAAAACAGAAAAGAAAAAGGCAGAACAACATCCACACCTTTAAAGCGAGTATAAAGTCACAGAGGCCAAATCTCCCAGTAACCCACTGCTGTTAAAGGGTTAGTTCACCCAAACATGAAGATTCTGTCAGTAATTACTCTCCCTCATGTTGTTCCAACCCCGTAAGACTCTCGTTCATCTTCTGAACACAAATTAAGATATTTCTGATGAAATCTGAGAGCTGTCTCACTCCTCCATAGGCTTCTAGGTAATCGAGATCTGCCATCCCAGAAAAGTTAGTAAAGACATCGTTAAAATAGTCCAAGTGACTACAGTGGCTCAACCTTAAGTTTATCAAGTGACGAGAATACTTTTTGTGCGCAAACAAAAACAATAATAACGACTTTATTCAACAATTGATTTTCTTCTGTGTTTCTCTGAGTGAGTTCACGAGTGTAACAGCGCAGCGCTTCTGGGGCTCACTATAGTCCAATCGGCCAATAGTGAGCCTCTGTTATGATGTACAACCCAGAAGCGCTGCGCTGTTACACTCGTGAACTCACTCAGAGAAACACACAGAAGAAAATAGTCGAATAAAGTCGTTAATTTTGTGTGTTTTTGCGCACAAAAAGTATTCTCGTCACTTGATAAACTTAAGGTTGAGCCACTGTAGTCACTTGGACTATTTTAACAATGTCTTTACTAACTTTTCTGGGATGGCAGATCTCGATTACCTAGAAGCCTATGGAGGAGTGAGACAGCTCTCAGATTTCATCAGAAATATCTTAATTTCTGTTCAGAAGATGAACGAGAGTCTTACGGGGTTGAACAACATGAGGGAGAGTAATTACTGACAGAATCTGCATTTTTGGGTGAACTAACCCTTAAAAAGCTACTGCCGTCACTTGCCTCTGACATCTTGTCAAACACCAAAAATCATCCAGTCGCGTCTAAACTTCATTTCGTCCAAGTTTGCCTGAGTGAGTTTGCAGCAAAGTTCACATGAGAGTTACCTTTCCACAAGCTCCCGTCGTGGGCTCGTCCTGCTCTGTATTCTGCAGATCTCTCAGCATGATTCGGGAGGCATTGTTTTCTTCTTGCACAGTCAATGTCTGCATCTGGAAATGAGATGCAATCCTCTTTTCTCACACTATAGTGCATCTCAATTACACTCTCACTTGGCAAAGAAGAGCTAACTTGACTGCTCTTTTCCTTTCATAAAGATTTGCAGTGAAATGTTTTCCAGTATTGGAAGCAAATTTCTGTTTTTGTGTCCTTGATTCAATGCAGCATTAAATGAAATGTCAACACAAAACTAATGTATGCTTGCTTAAACTCACTCCAACAGCTCTGAAATAGTAATGCACAAATACATCAAACCAAAGACTAAACCGAACTTAACTCAAATATGAAAGAAATTGATTGAAGATAGTTTATTAAAGGTACGGAAGGCAATTTGTTTTATAAACACTTTTTGTTAAAATGGTTGAAACGTCTTCACATCCTGATAGCAATCAATAAAAGAAGTGGTTTAAAAGTGGGATAGTCGCTCTGAAATTGCCTACCTTACCTTTAAAAGCTTTAAAGTTAAACTTTAAGCTGCAACATAGAGATTTGCACTCAAAAGTAGTCCAACTCCAAATTGAAACACAAACAAGATTAAATTTAGGAGATCATATTCAACTTCAATCAAACTTTCAATTCATTAGCATAAAAGCCTTCATAAATGGCTAAGCAAACCATGGTGGTATTTTATGGTTTTGTTAAGGACATGCAACATGTAATATCATATTTTTCTCTCAAGTATCTTGCAGTGTCACCGCTAAAACTTTGTTATAAGGTGCTATAGACCCATACCTGGAAAAAGGACAATGACATAAAATTTTAACTGTTAACTAAAAATGTTTTTTTAAAGATGCAATTCCCATTAGATAATAGAATTCTGCAGGAATTATATAATTTTGACGGTGTAAAAATTCACTCGTCACTTTCACAGCATCGTCGTGCTTATAAACTCGCTCTTGCAAACTCTTCACATTCAAACTTTAAGGGAAAATGTTTTGTAATAAACACTGAAAGAGTTGTTGAAGCTCAATGGTGGTGCTGTTGAAGTCATGCGACCGTGGTGTTCATTTATAGCCTACATTTAGCTTTAATCTTCTGCCGATTGTATTTAGGCTTCAAAAATTCATACGTTTTGTTCATTTGTGAAGATTATCATGATGAACAAGGTTCACAGCCCAGAAGCGCTGCGCTGTTACACTACGTGAACTCACTCAGAGAAACACACAGAAGAAAATAGTTGAATAAAGTCATTAATTTTGTGTGTTTTTGCGCACAAAAAGTATTCTTGTCACTTGTTAAACTTAAGGTTGAGCCACTGTAGTCACTTGGACTATTTTAACGATGTCTTTACTAACTTTTCTGGGATGGCAGATCTCGATTACCTAGAAGCCTATGGAGGAGTGAGACAGCTCTCAGATTTCATCAGAAATATCTTAATTTGTGTTCAGAAGATGAACGAAAGTCTGACGGGGTTGAACAACATGAGAGTAATTACTGACAGAATCTTAATTTTTGGGTGAACTAACCCTTTAAAAGCTACTGCCGTCACTTGCCTCTGACATCTTGTCAAACACCAAAAATCATCCAGTCGCGTCTAAACTTCATTTCGTCCAAGTTTGCCTGAGTGAGTTTGCAGCAAAGTTCACATGAGAGTTACCTTTCCACAAGCTCCCGTCGTGGGCTCGTCCTGCTCTGTATTCTGCAGATCTCTCAGCATGATTCGGGAGGCATTGTTTTCTTCTTGCACAGTCAATGTCTGCATCTGGAAATGAGATGCAATCCTCTTTTCTCACACTATAGTGCATCTCAATTACACTCTCACTTGGCAAAGAAGAGCTAACTTGACTGCTCTTTTCCTTTCATAAAGATTTGCAGTGAAATGTTTTCCAGTATTGGAAGCAAATTTCTGTTTTTGTGTCCTTGATTCAATGCAGCATTAAATGAAACGTCAACACAAAACTAATGTATGCTTGCTTAAACTCACTCCAACAGCTCTGAAATAGTAATGCACAAACAAGTAACAAGTTTCTCTCAAGTATCTTGCAGTGTCACCGCTAAAACTTTGTTATAAGGTGCTATAGACACATACCTGGAAAAAGGACAATGACATAAAATTTTAACTGTTCACTAAAAATGTTTTTTTAAAGATGCAATTCCCATTAGATAATAGAATTCTGCAGGAATTATGTAATTTTGACGATGTAAAATTTCACTCATCACTTTAACAGCATCGTCGTGCTTATAAACGCGCTCTTGCAAACTCTTCACATTCAAACTTTAAGGTAAAATGTTTTGTAATAAACACTGAAAGAGTTGTTGAAGCTCAATGGTGGTGCTGTTGAAGTCATGCGACCGTGGTGTAGTTAATTTATAGCCTACATTTAGCTTTTATCTTCTGCCGATTGTATTTAGGCTTCAAAAATTCATACGTTTTGTTCATTTGTGAAGATTATCATGATGAACAAAATGTGTAGGAATCATAAACTTTTGCTGATCTCAGGAATTTTCTACAATAATTCAAAAGCCAATGGAAAAATCCTATTGGGATTTTGTTGAGGGAACCAGGGAGATACCGACTTACGGGTCGGCCTACAAAAACACGTCATCTTGTTGGCACCGATAGCCGACATATAGCGCCGCTGCGCTTCAGGTGACCCGAGTTCGAATCCCGGCTCGTGGACCTTTCCCGATCCCGTCGCCCATCTCTCTCCCAGTCCACTCTATACTATCCTATCACAGTAAAGCCAAAAATCACTTTAAAAAAAGAAAGAAAAAAAGTCTTCATCGAGTTGTGCTGATTCAATACTGTAATGTTTTAATGCTACAGCGAGGTCATCTCATTGCCATAAACACTCCAGATCCCACAACAGGGCTCTTTATCAGACGAGTGCCCTTGAACGAGGATCATTACACTGTTGTACATTAGGGAAGCTGTCCTGATCTGACCCGGTCTCTGATGAAGTCAGGCTTGAGAAGAGTAAATACAGCATGGGCTTAGTAAAGACTAATTATAGCTTCAGTTAATGAAATACCCTTCACTGGAAGCCATAAAGGAAAGGCTTTCTTATACCTATAGTGCCCTAACTTGACCACAATGAGTGTTAAACCTTTTCAAAAAATTATGTTTTAGAATGATTAGGATTTTCTGTGATCTTGATATCAAAAACATAAACGTATATTGTACAGATAAGAACTGATAAGAATGTAAATGTGTACCTTGAAATGCAATGTAAGTCACTTTGGATAAAAAGCGTCTGCCAAATACATAAATGTAAAAAATGCACAAAAAGTAGGCTTTACAATCAGTCATGTAAATGCCGTAAAGAACGATTCTTCGGCCGCCGTCACTGGAAATGAATGATTCTTGGTAAAAACAAATGACTTTAGGTCTGTGCAAAGTGCTGTCAGGTTGAACACCTTTACAAATAGTTCATTTATTGGACAACGGTAATGATTTTTGCCCAGTACCCCTGGTTTCTCTGTGCATGTACACTGCTTAATCGTGTGATTTAACTGTGTGAACTTAAACCTTTCAGTCTTTCCTTGATAAAATCACAGGGTTTAAGGCTAAGGTTAAAGTTGTAGTCGGCTTATTAAACATAACCAGCGTTAGACACTCAAGAGCACCATTAAAAAGTTTGCAGTCAGTAAGGTTATATATATTGATTATGTTTTTTTTTTCTTTTTTCATGATTTTTTGCTGCATAGAAAGTTCAAAAGAACAGCATTTATTTGAAATAGAAATCTTTTAACGTTAACATTATACAATCTTACTGACCTCAAACTTTTGCACGGTAGTGTACATTCTAAAGTAAAACATTTTAGTGTAGGGTTAAGACATGTATACAATTAATTTTTCAAAAGCTTAGGCGTTATGTTAGTTGTCTATCTGCTAAAAATCTTGAAATCTGTCCATAAATCAAACACTACAGGCACACATGAAAACAGTCTTCTTGTTACAAGACACTTTCAGATGCTCATTTCAACCAAGAAATGCAAAAATGCAAGACAAAAAGTCATTCAGCTTTAGCATTAATCATTATTATTTCTGAACATAAAAAATGCGTGTACAGTCAGTCTGAGCAGAGTTTGGTAACACAGACCAGGAGATGCTTTGGCAAGAGAAGCTTCTGACTACACCTGAAGCATGTCAGTTAGGTATTTGCTTTGATAAATGACACTTTTGACCTCTGAAAAGATAAATGTATGAGTATGAATACCTGCCAAACTCCCAGTGTTCACTTCATTCACTGCAAGTTGAGTGTACAGCTCACTCTTAGAGCGTTTAAGCTTATGGCTACTTGGGAGTTTAACGCCGTTCTGACTTGCAAGCACTGCTGTCGAAGCCTGGCTGTGCGCACGCACGCACACACACACACACACACACACACAGATAAAGAGTCTATCATGTCTCAGTGTTTCTTCATCCTCCTCTCAAGCATGTGTCCAGGTGTGTTTCTCTCCTCAGGGGTCGATGGGCTCACCGTCGAGATGCTGAGACGAGGGAGGAGGCGGAGCTAAAGTAGAGGGGGCGGAGTCACCCGAGCCATACGTGTTCTGGAGAGATCGGGACACGTAACCCCAGTATTCCCTTCGAATGGTGTCCTTCTCCTCGGCCAGGAACTTACAAAGCTAAAACACACAAACAAAATCAAGGCTCTTTATCATCGACGGAGACCGTAGAGATGCATCAGGACACTAGGGCTGTCAAATAAAAATAAATATTTCTAATATTCTTCCAAAAAAAAAAAAGTGCATTCTAATTTTTGTTGTGTCAAGAGGCGCGAGACATGATGATGACATAATCGCGCGGTGTGTTTTTGTTAGCTTATCCAATAGAGCGCGGTGCGCATGCTTCGTTACTCTGAGAAATGGCGGGAAAAGGCTTCAAGTTCAGTTGGTGGCAAAAATCGTACAATGACATACTTGACCAAACCTCAAATTGAGCGTCTGGTGTTTTTGACGAACAATATGTAGATGTAGTGAGTGAGTAGAAGTGGAGTGTTTCTGAATGGCAGTTTGCTGTTTTGTGTTCATGTAGTTCATTACGTTGTCGAATCGTGTTTTCTCAGGTTACTGATGCACTTACAGTTTTATGCACTATTGTAACCTAATTTTCCTTGCATGCACATTAAGGAAATACTATTTTATTTAAGAACAATTGTTTCGAAATTTAATTCTCTTTAAAAAGTGAATGTCATTTCATTTCAATAAAACATGCTATGCTTGATTTGGTTTAAATTTGCTTATTGCGCTCGCTTGCGCCCTCTTGTGGGCATAGGAGACAATACAGTACTTTTTTAAAGTATTGCCTTTAGAATTAAAATAGAATTAGGCAAATATTTTAGTCAAGTCACCTTTATTTATATAGCGCTTTTTACAATACAGATTGTTTCAAGGCAGCTTTACAGAGATAACAGGAAAATAATGCAACAGCGTTTGTTGAAAATAGCATCACAGTCCAGCTGAAGCAAGCTCAGTGATGTTCAAGATGATGTCTGATGAGATTTTAAACTCCAAGACATTGCGTGAACACTGTACATATTTCAAACGGTGTAAAACAACAGGGGAGTAAAGTCTAAATGCAGCTCTGACATTTCCCCATGTAACGAGCGTCTGCGTGCGAGAACCGACGGCTCCCTCTGAGTGACAGTAAAAGCTCGTTCAGACTTTATGAAAGGAAATCTGCTGGTTATGCTCATCAATATTCTGCACTTCACAGTCTCACGGAAAGGTCAGCGGTCTGAGTTCTCAAGCTCGACCTGATGAGGAATTCTCTAGAAACATGAGCAGAATCCTTTCTAGAACCTTTAAAGAATTGTGAAGCTTCCACTATAGAACCCCTCAGAACCATTTTAGAACTATTCTGAGGGTTCCACTGTAGAAAAAACCCTTATAACCATTCTAGAACTAATCTGAGGGTTCCACTGTAGAAAGCAATCACAAATATTATATAACAATGTGAGGGTTCCACTATCGAACACCACAGAACTATTTTAGAACTATTCTGAGGGTTCCATTATAGAAACCATCACGAATATATTCTATAACACGATGAGGGTTTCACAGAGGAACCGTTCATAACCATTCTGGAAATGTTGTGAGGGTTCTGATGCCATCACAAATATTCTAGAACTGTGTGAGGTTTCCAGAGCAGAACCGTAAAAATGTCACTATAAAAACATCACTATTTTAAAACTATGTGTGAGGGTTCCACTATTGAACCCCTCAGAATCATTCTAGAACAGTTCTGAGAGTTCCACTGTAGAAACCATCACAAATATTCTAGAACCATTCAAGGTCTCACTATAGAACCCCTCAGAACCATTTTAGAACTATTCTGAGGGTTCCACTATAGAAAGCATCACACATATTCTATAACTGTGTGATGGTTCCACAGTAGAACCCCTCAGAACCATTTAAGACCTGTTGTGAGGGTTCCACTGTAGAAACCATCACAAATATTCTAGAACCATGTGAGGGTTCAACTATAGAACCCCTCAGAACCGTTTTAGAATTATTCTGAGGGTTCCACTGTAGAAACATCACAAACATTCTAGAACAGTGTGACGTTTCCACATTAGAACCCCTGAGAACTATTTTAGAACTACTGTAAAAGTTCCACCGTAGAAACCATCAAAAATATTCTATAACCATATGAGGGTTCAACTATAGAACCCCTCAGAACCATTCTAAAACTGTTCTGAGAGTTCCACTGTAGAAACCAACAGAAATTTTCTAGAACAGTGTGAGGTTTCATTAGAAACCATCAGAAACATTCCAGGACTGTGTGAGGTTTCCACAGTAGAACCCCTCAGAACCAATTGTAGAACTATTCTAAGGGTTCCACTGTAGGAACATCACAAACATTCTAGAACTATGTGAGGGTTCAACTATAGAACCCCTCAGAACCAATTGTAGAACTATTCTAAGGGTTCCACTGTAGAAACATCACAAACATTCTAGAACAGTGTGACGTTTCCACATTAGAACACCTGAGAACTATTTTAGAACTATTGTAAAGGTTCCACTGTAGAAACCATCAAAAATATTCTATAACCATGTGAGGGTTCAACTATAGAACCCCTCAGACCCATTCTAAAACTGTTCTGAGAGTTCCACTGTAGAAACCAACAGAAATTTTCTAGAACAGTGTGAGGTTTCATTAGAAACCATCAGAAACATTTCAGGACTGTGTGAGGTTTCCACAGTAGAACCCCTCAGAACCAATTGTAGAACTATTCTAAGGGTTCCACTGTAGGAACATCACAAACATTCTAGAACTATGTGAGGGTTCAACTATAGAACCCCTCAGAACCAATTGTAGAACTATTCTAAGGGTTCCACTGTAGAAACATCACAAACATTCTAGAACTATGTGAGGGTTCCACAAAATAACCATTCTAGAACAGTTTAAGGGTTACATCAAATAATCGTTTAGAACCTTTCTAGAACTATGTGAGACAGCGTTCCATACCACAAGCTCTCAGAAACATTCTAGAACCGCTTGCAGGGTTACAACAAATAATCTTTTAGAACCATTCTAAAACCATGTGAGAGTTCAAATGACCAATTCTTTAGAATCATGAAAAATCCTTTCTACATCCACTACAACTGAGGACTTCATGATAGATTCTGTTCTGATCAAATCTAGAACTGATTGTTCCAAAATAAAACTGGGTTACACTTTATTTTAAGGTGTCTTTGTCACACTGTAATTATACATTTAAGTACTGAGTAAAATTAAGCAACTACATGTACTTACTAAAGGGTTAGGAATAGGGTTTGGTTTGGTAAAGGGGTTAGTTGCATGTAATTATGTAATGCATGTAATAATTAATAGTTATTACTATAGTAACTACATGTAACACATGTAACAATAACACTGTAAAATAAAGTGTTACCTAAAAATTGGTTCTAGAATCACGTGAGGATTCAGAGAATACAGTTCTAGAACTATGCAATTCACTGAATAAAGTTTCATTGTTTTTAACTTCACATTTCATATCCGTGGACATTTTTCCTCTGAACGCTCCTCATATTCCTCATCTCATATGCGTGTGAGGGTGGCGGAAGCTGTAAGGTTGAACCAGCTTTTAAACACATACACATGACTCAATTTCAACCTCAATTTCAAAACAGAAAATCATTTTCAACTCCATCATGATCATCATTGTGGCTCCGGATGAGAAACACACCGAAAAGAAATCTCATTAACCTCCACACACACACACAACATCCGCACGTTTGCAGAGGAAAACACGAGGCCTGTCACGGAGAAATACTCAAGAGACGAATAATACTTTCTCCGTTTTGATTTTCCCTCCTTCACGGTGCAGACAAGCTCTTTGTTGTACGGAGGCAGCCATGTAATGTTTTATATGCATTTAGTTTGATATGAAACCATAGATCAATAATTAACTAACATCTATTAAAGTTGTGTTGAGTTAATATTTAAAGACAAGTGCTGTCAGCTGAAAACAGAATTTCAGAAGTCTCTAATTACCCAAATCACTGGACGTGGATGATGTCTATTTTTCTTTTTTTGTACGAACCACCAAACTGTGAAATATTCAACAGATTCTATAAAACATAGATATCCGTGAGTGAACCTGAACGCTAAGAGAGATGAAATATTATTACTACACAAACGGATGAAACCACGTATTCTTTATGAAAACGCTTTACATGTAATATGGGCTAATGAAATATTTATGATGAAAAACTCATAAAAGAATCACTCCTAACTGAGTTCATCAGTTCTTAAAGTACAGTAATGTTGCACAAGGGCACGTTATGTGCGTTTTGCAAAGCTCTACAACAGCAGTTTTGCATCAATTACACGCTTTGATGATTATTCAACGATTTAAAACTATAAATATGGTGTTATTTTCTGTAAGGCAGTCATTTACTGACAAAATGGAAACTTCACAGCAAGCAACGTTTACATGCTCAGTAATATCAGCATTTGGTTATATTCTGAATATGCATGCGTGATGCAAATGCATTTAATAACACAGATGGCATGTGACTGTATACAAGAGAGTAGCAGGAAGAAAGATAGCAGTTTTGATTACTTGTCTACTGGTATATTCAAACCTATGAAGACTATTTTATTTAAATAAAGGCTTAATAACAGGGTTTGTACAGATACTGTACAAAGAAATTCCAGGACTTTTCATGCACTACTTTTCTGGTTTTCAGGGACTACAATCAAAGATCGCACTTATCAAACAACGTCTTTAGTATTTTTTAAACTCAAATTATAGATATAAGGTATCCAAAATACAACGTTTTTAATCATATATATTAAATACAAAATTTATGATGGCTATTATTGTTCAATACATAATATTTTATATTATAATGTTGGCGTATTTTGTATTGAGAAAAGGTCTGATGGGGGTTTATCAGATGGGCTGCTGTGTTAGTTTAGCATGAAAAGATTGTATTTGTGCTTTTTCTGAAAAAATGAAATTTCATATATATTGTATTTAAATAAGTCAAGCACTTTTCATGTAACCTCTTTGTAAATATGGTTGTTTTCAAGGGTTTTCCAGGAGTTCATTTTCAAAAGCACCTTGTACGAACCCTTGTAATAAGGATCTGAATCGTAAAATGATGTTCCCTTGTTTGTGTCTTTGTGTGTGTGTGTGTGTGTGTGTGTGTGTGTGTGTGTGTGTGAAGTCCCAGCTCACCTCCAAGGCCTTGTTGAGTGTGTCTCGCTGGTCATGGCTGGAGTTGTTGGTCTCCAGAGCGTCTTCGTAGAGGTCGACCAGGAAGGCGGTGAGATATGGAGAACTGCATGAGTCCTGAAGCTCGGTCACTTGCTCCAGAAGTCCAGGATACGAGGACAAACCACCATCCTGTAGGATCCTGAATCACAGAACACACATGCATCATCTATACATATCACATGACATATGTGACCCTGGACCACAAAACCAGTCACATGGGTAAATGTTTTGAAATTGAGATTTATACATAATCTGAAAGCAGAATAAATAATCTTTCCATTGATGTATGGTTTGTTGGTCGAAACATTTGAGAAAATCTCCTTTAAAGTTGTTCATTTATGTTGGCGATTGTGCTGCATTCACTCACAAAAATACATGTTTTATATATTTACGGTAGAAAATGTACAAAATATCTTCATGGAACATGATCTTTACTTGATATCCTAATGATTTTTGGCATAAAAGAAAAATCCATAATTTTGACCCATACAATGTATTGTTGGCTATTGCCACAGATATACCCGTGCGACTCGAGACTGGAGACGTGATCCATGATCTACACATATATGTTTTGTCTGTTTGTTTTATTATTAATATACAATATGTTAATGCTTTGGCAACATTGTGATACACAGTCATGCTAATAAAGCTCATTTGAAATTGGAAATTGAAAATTGAAATTGAAATTAATCATGATGTTCTGAGATAAACACTAACACATCTAAATAAATATGCAATGTTTAAAACTGGTATTTATTTATTTCAAAGTATGAGCAACAGCAATAGTGATGCTTGCCTTGGCAAACACTGGATCTGTTAATGATCCATGTTATGTTTTTGTCCATATATTCTTATAAGCATTTATTCAGGCTCTTCAGTGCAAACTGTGTTTATCTTCTTCTGTTACTGGTGATCGTCTGCCATCTGCTGGTGTACGCTTGAAATGTACTGTGTGTTTGAAAGAGAAATCAGATCTTAATCAGATGTTTATGTCTCTCACCCTTTTAAATAGTTCCAAGCGCTCTCGTTGTGAGGAGCTTTCTTTATCTGTTTCAGTGTGTACCTAAAAAGAGAGAGAGAGAGAGAGAGAGAGAGAGAGAGAGAGAGAGAGACTTTATTAAATAATTTAAAACCAATTAATAAAAATACACTTTACTCAAGACATTAAGCAAAAATTCATTCATCATCCTTATCAAAGCACAACATTTCTTTATAATTAATTTGAAAATGTATGGAAAAGAGACAGGAGCATTGCATGGGTAATTGGTCAGTTTTACTTGCCAGTAACAAATAATAGTCTTTGAATGTTAATTAAAAAATAATAATAATTGTTTTAAAAGCAGGTAGAATCAAATAAACATTCACATGTTGCAGTATTTGCTTGGAGAGTAATCACTCTCGTGTGTTCTTCAGACAAGCAGCTTTAAGTTATTCATATGAGCAGCGACACTAATGATCCGTTTTATATGATATAAATCTTTGTTAATGTTCATGAAAGGCATTATAAAGCGTTAATGACGGTATATAGTAAAAAATATACATAAATTTCCTTTTAGAATTAGAAACAAGGACAAAATAAGTTTGAACTTCTCATTATTGTAATTGTTTAGATGCATCAAGTTATTGAATAATCACTCTTAAATCTGCGTAAAGCAAAACTTCGAAAGTCTAAGATTACAGATTCAGATTTTATTTAGTGCCATGTCAGCATGCAAAGCTATTTTCATGGCAAAAATTAAAATAACAAAAATACAGACAGTCTGATTGAAACAAAAGTTGTGCATGTAAACGTAGCCAATGATTCAATGACTCATTCAGAAATACAGTCAGCCACTGGATTCGTTACTGAATGAATGTATTAATGACTCAATGACTCACTCATTAAGACAGTGACTCGCCGCCACCTAGACTTGGCTTTAGTTTCATATTTAAAAGCATCACTTCATCATTTAATATTTCTCTATTGAATATTTTTTATTTAAAACATTATTTATGCCATTGTAATTGCATTCATGCCACATGTGAACAGCATTAAACTGTGTGTAAACATTTAAATGCAGCTTATGTTGATACTGATTACATTTGATTGAAATTATTGATTTAATTTAATCTATTTCTTAATTTATTGTATTAATAATTAAATTAATGGAATTGTGACCTAAAATATGACATACATTTAAAAGGGTTAGAAAAACTCAATAATAACGTTATCATACATATTTAATGACAATGTTTCAACTTGTTTGTTTATTTATATAAACATTTAAATGATGGTTGTCATAAAAAAATAATGGATTTATTCACACATACATTAAATATCTTCCAACATACCTTCTGATGTTCACTCATGTTTATTTTGTGCTGTAACTAGTAGTAAAGCGGAAGAGATGATCGGTTCACGTGCCTTTGCTTGATCTGAGGCACATTAAAGAGCCACAAAACGCTATTTATTGTTTGAATTTCGTAAAACAACCGAGCTAAGAAGTAACAAAGCACATTTTAAAGCTTTAAACATTTAAAACTGTGATTTATTGGATGGAAGCGCTACAAAATTGTTCATTCATCAACTGAAAACAGCTTAGACTGAAAGAATGATTCTTATCGGTTGTTAAAAACGAGAATCGATTAAAATAGAGAAATCTATATTTTTAACCCAGCCCTAGTGTGTATTGAAGAAATATACAGATTTCCTTTTGAAAATTAGGAAAATCCTTTTAAACATTTCATTATTGCAATTTTTTCAGATGTATCACAAGTTGGTGAATAATCACTCAAAACTTTGAAAGCCTGAGAACCAAAACAAAAATGAATTGTGATCATTGGTATTTTTGCGCAATAATTTTATCTTTGAGCAAAAGGGTTCTGGTTTGGTTTTGTCAATGATTAAGACTCACTGCACTTCTCTGTCGAGGACGGCAGGGTCGGAGTATCCGCTGGTGTGACTGATGACGAAGTGTCTCTGATTCCAGGCCGAGTTATTCCTCACGTCCTCCTCTAACAGTTCCTCCACATACTCCAGCTCTCCATCCCACAGCTTATACTCCTGTGACACACACACACTCAGACCATGAACATGTGCATAGTGTTGTCAAAAGCACCGAGACCATGGGCCGGTTTCACAAAGCTATTTTAGTCCGGTCTATAGTGTTAGACGAGTCTATAATTCGCTCATAGACTAGTCTAATGCTAGTTAGACTGTTTCACAAAAATAAAGACTGATTTAATTTAGACCAAAAACATTAGACACCTCTGACCCCCAGGCTAACTGAGGTCTAAGACTCTGTCACCTTGGCAACCAGCAGTAACAATCAGTTACATCACAGACAGCCAAAAGAAAAGGGAAAATGGCTCATAATTGAAACATTTCTTCTTGTTACTACATTCTCCACTAAATTTCCCAAGTAAAATGTCCTTGTAACTGTTATACTTCTCCAACAAACACATATTCTCCGCTGGGGTAAACTGCACTGAGCGGTTGAATGCGCTTACTCGATCCGCCATGATTTTTGTTTTGAAAAGTGTCTTATTTTACCCAGAATGCATTGCAGTGTAGTCCTACTTAAGATAGTCAGAGTCTTCAGTGCTTTGTGCAACGGCCTGATTTAGATGTGTATCTGAAGTCTGACTATCTACTGTATCTAAGCCATAGTCAAAGTCTATCTTTGTGAAACCGGCCCCAAGTCGGTACTGAAATTTTTGAAAAATTTGATGCTTTGAGCGCTGTTGAGCGGAATTATAAACACCTCTGATTGGCCATTGTGTTCACGAGCTCATCGGATATGTCTGTGATTGGCTACAATGATCAGCGCACGGGAGAGTTTGAAAGTGTTTTGAAAGCAGGAGCATTTGAAAGCACAAGCAGGACTGATCCGCCGATAGATGGCTGCTTTCAAACGCTCCTGTGTGTATCCGTGTGTGTAAGCGCTCGCTGAAGAGCGTCATCGATGTATTTTCACAATACGTTTTTGAAGCGCTGATCATTGTAGCCAATCACAGACATACTTGATGAGCTTGTGAACAAAATGGCCAATCAGAGGCGTTTATGATTCCGCTCAACAGCGCTCAAAGCATCACATTTTTGACAACACTACACGCATGCAGATCAGCGAACAGTTTACACCTCACGCGAGGCTGTGAATCTGTACCTGGATGACCCACTGTCTGTGCTGCCACGCGTGGTAGTTCTTCGCATCTTGACTGAGAATTTCTGCTACAAACTGCAGCTCATCCGATGTGTCGTTCAGCCACTCCACCACCATCCGCCTGTGATGCCTGCACAAATTGTTTAATAAATAATAATTATTTCACTTTGTTGCGGCTCCTCTCTTCCCAGTCTGTCAGTCACGCTCTGTTTACTTCCTGTCTCTATGAAGCCCCTCCTTCTGAAAAGCACACTGTGCTCTGATTGGTCGGCTGGATCAGTGTGTTGTGATTGGTCGAGCGCTTCGAGTGAGTTTGGGAAATGTCCCACCCCTTCCCATAACCGCCAGTTTAACACACTACTAACTAACTCAACCAGGCCCCGCCCCTTTATTCTGCGCATTAATTATTATAATGAGGAATATTGTGACGTGTTCGTTCCCGGAAGAAACTCAAGACTACAATGGAGGCGTTTCAGGAGTTCAGAAACACTGACACTGATAAAGAGAAGAACTGTGGGACTTTGCAGAGATTTATCATGATCAAACAGCAACATTTAACATTAGTTATGCTTATAATCATTAGTGGTGTTTGCTGAGGAAAGCATCACTATTTCCCAAACTTCATGTGCCAGTAGGGCTGAGGTGGACTTACCAAACCTGGTAGTTCTTGGGCTGATCTTCTATGATGGCCGTGATATACCTCATCTCCTCTCTCAGGTCTTTATCTAGAGCCTGCAGTAAAACTCTTCTGTAGTGCCTACACACACATCAACACACACAGTTTAACGCAGGACTCAAGCGTCAGAAATAAACACTTTTATTGAGCAAGGATTAAACGGATTAAAAGACATTTACATCGTTGCAAAAGATTCAATTCCAAATAAATGCTGTTTTTTGAACTTTCTATTCGTCAAAGAATCCTGAAAAATGAAATGTATGACGGTTTCCACAATTTTTTTCAACACTGATAATAATCATAAATGTTTCTTGAGCATCAAATCATCATATTAGAGTGATTTCTGAAGGATCATGTGACACTGAAGACTGGAGTAATGATGCTGAAAATTCAGCTTTGATCACAGGAATAAATTACACTTTACTATATATTCACATAGAAAACAGATGATTTACATTATAATAATATTTCACTATTTTTACTGTATTTTTGATCAAATAAATGAGCAGGCGAGACATTTTTGAATGGTATTGTATCAGGTTTGCCATTAAAAGTGCACTGGGCTGTAACATATTTCACATTTATATGTTAATTTAAATATCAGTCGTCTCACCACACGGTGTAGTTGGCGGCGTTGAGCTCGATGGCTTCAGCGGTCAGTGCAAACGCTCGGTCACTCTTCTCGTCGTTCTTCAGGAGCGCTCTGAACATGTCAAACACGTCTGTGACTGCAGATGACAAGACAAACCTTCAACATTTCATGTGCCTTAAAGTCCCGCTGTGGTGAAAATCCAGTTGTTTATGTGTCTATGTGGTGTTTTTAATACACTTAAACCATGTGTAAATTCATAAGTCGACAGCATTGCTGAGTATTTCCTCCTTAAAACTGCAGTGAACCAAAGACAGTCTCAAAAACACGCTTTGAAATCGCTGGTGTTTCTGACGTCACAAACTACCTTGTAACCAATCAGATCAACGTGTGATCGTCAACCAGTGGATCTCTGAGCTGAGTGAGTGGAGGCGGGGCTCATTTGCATATTCATAGAACCGTGCATACTAAATGAGGCAAGGGTGGGATTATTCAATAATGTGAGAAGAAAACGAGTGCGGAGTGATACGAGAGATATGAAAGAAACGAGACAGTGATAATGTGTGATACTAAAATAAAAAAAATAAAAAAAAGAGCAAACATCATTGAATAAAAGGCACTTACATTTCTCTGAATAAGCAATCTTCACCACAGGGTTTGGTCCATCATCTTGAGGAACCGGTTCTAGATCGGCCCACTCTTTTCTGTCCCTGAAACAAAACAAGCACATTAAATGACAGTTCATACACTTGCTAGTTAAAGAGCCCAGTCATTTCACTTTATCAAGACTTCATCAAACGGACTCTATTTTGAGTTAATAAAGCCAAAGAAGTGATTCAGTTAATAATATGACATTTTAAATCAGCAGCCATCAATAATAATATCAATGAAATAATAATATCATTGTTCTTCTCATCTAGATTAAAGTCATCATATAATCAAAATTGACAAATCTTTATTATGGAATATTGCAGTGTTTATTATAAATGATTTATTGGTACACATTATTACTCTTTTAAAAATCTTGAATGAGAATAACGTCCTCTTGCAGCATCTCTTCTCTTCTCTGATGATGTGGGCGGGGCTATAACCTGTCACTCACATGAGAGCAGCCAATAGCAAACCACAACCATCCAATCAATTCCACACAGACAAAAGCAAGCCCCGCCCACATTTGTTCTTGTTCCAGAAGCGTTTCACTCGGATATACGACACAATAGAGAAGAAAAGATGTACTTATGTTTCATGTCACTTCAAGGCTCTTTTAGTCTTACATATTTATTTTGATTAAGTTCATATAACATATCATAATCCATTTCAGCAAGTTTTATTCAGAATCAGGCAGAAATAAAGAGAAGTGACAGAGAACATCAGAAAACAGCTATAGGGGTCCGAGTGTCAATAGAATGAATGAATCAATAAAGAAAACGGTTCATTTGAATCACTTCATTCTCACAAACTTGTATTCAGTTCATTTGAATCCCTCAGAAAATGGGTAAAGTGACAGAGCACATCAAACTTCTTTAGGCTCGATTTTAAGGAAAATCTTGTGTGACTCACTCAGAATCAATTAAACTAACCTCAGAAAACACCTACTGTAAATCAGGATTAAACCCAGTCCTGGTCTGGATTAAACAGACTCATTCGGCCAAGGATTACAACTACAGGGACTCTTTTCAGATCATGTGAATCTCTCAGAAAATGAGAAATGAACGCGGCCATAATAAGAGTTATTTTAGTGGCTGCAAACTTCTAACTTAGGATATATAAAACTTGATCACGAGATTTGCTCAAACTTTAACTCAGATCTTTTTAAAGCGCTCCTGATTCAGGTCATGTGAAAAACACATCTAACTAATACAGCTCTCTGTACACTGATGTGCATTGATTGTATGTAACGAACCGTGTCATCTAAAAGCTGACGTCCAACACAATACAGAGGAGAATGAGTAAATTAAACATCTGTAATTGAAGTGATTAGCCGCACACTCTCATGCTAAGCTAGCTGCTAAGCTCACCTGTAAAAGATGTAACCTCCTTTAACAGGCTCCTCGTACTCCATCTCTGCCTCGTCCACGATGTTCTCCTCTTCCACTCCGTCCTCCTCCAAACTCTCCGCCACAGAGTTGGACATTTCTTCAACAGAAGACATTGCAGAAAACTGCACCTTGCTAATGCTAACTGTGCAGACTGAGGGCTATGGGAGATGACAGAAGCGTGAAGGCAGAGCCACGCCAGATCGAGACGCTTTCAAAATAAAAGCCTGAGTGAGAACGTTTTCAAAATAAAAGACTTTCAAAATAAAAGCCTGATGAAGACGCTATCAAAATAAAAGTCTGATCTAGACGCAAGTCTGGTACAACATCCGGCCATATTTCCGTCACATAGGAAATAAAAAACATGCTTTTGTAAATCACAATGACATTAAAAAGTCATCATGACACATTAAGTCATATTTATAAGATGAAGTCAAAGTTATAACTTTTTATCTAATAATTGTGAAAGTCAAAATTACGACTTAGAATGTCATAATTTCACCTTTTTATGTCATAAATTTGACTTTTCAATGTCATGTTTCTGTCTTAGCATGACAAAATTCCGACTTTTTAATCTAACAACTTCGACTTTTTAGTTTATAGTTATGACTTGCATCATAATTTAACTTTTAAGTGCAATATTATTAAAAAAATATACCAATATTATATATTTTTTATAATATTGTATATAATAGAAAACATTTTAAATAATATAATAAATATGTAATATAACTATATTAATATATAACATGAAAATGGAATACAAATATGTTCATATAAATATTTTTATATCACAAATGCTCATCTCTGGGGCCTGTACCATGAAGGTAGCTGAACAAACTCGGGGTTACAGGATTAGTTTTGAGTTGACAAAACCAAACCGATGCAATCAGGCTTTATTGGTACCATGATGCAGCTCATCAACTTTCTCTGTCAACTCAGGCTTTGATCCTCAAGCTATGATTACTCCACGCGCGCGTGCACATAAAAGAGTGGCGTCGACTGTAGAGCGAGAGCGATATATTTTTCCGCGGAGGAGCAAGAGATAATCATTCAGAATTACGATGAATTTAAATATGTATTTCAAGCTCGAAACAATACGTTCTCTGCTGCCAAAGCAAGAGAAGACTGTTGGAGAAAGATTGCTGATGGTTAATGTGTAAGTTAAACAAATACGTTCTATATTTATGTAAAATTATGAATGTACTGTATGTATGTATGTGTAGCCTATGTGTAATATAGCATATAGCCTATTTTTATAATATATAAAAAATGTGCATGTATGTACTAAGAAAGATTAATATTCATTGATTTTTAGATGCAACCCCAACTCCAAATGTTCTTGGCAGCAGATAAAGACAAAATATAAAAATATAATTCAAAGTGGTGAGTATTTACCACAACCTTTTATTACTTTTGTGAACATTTTATCACAAACACTTGTTTGCAGCAAACAGAAATAAAGAGTTAAATTCAGAAAACCAGAATACACTGGCGGAGGAGTTGGCTCTGAGTAGGCAATAAGGGACAGCCGATTATGGATGTGATTACAGGTGCTGTACAATCTGACCCTGGTGCTGGCTCCGCAAGTAACACTGGGTACATGTGCAATACATTACTACTTTTTTAAGTTTTAAATATGGCTGACTATGTTCTGCAGTAGAGGGAAATACAGTGTCCCTGTTGAAGCCAGCACACATACACACAGTCTCCCACACAGAGGTCAGTATGCAGCACACAGAACACCAAACATAACCTGCTTTACAACAGTTATGCTTTACATTGGCCTATTTTTATTTATTAGGGTGGAGGAGGAAATGAAGACACTCTGTCTGTGTGTTCTCAGACAGTTGCTGATGTGAATGCACTGGGCTTTTTATTATGGCAAACATTTGAATGTGTGGCATAAAAAAGGGACTGGCCCTTACACATCTCTTTTATTGTAGGATTTTTCACAACCTGCCCCAGAAACTGAGGCCTCTACCTCAATGGGCTTCAGAAGAAATGTGTAAGGATTTAAAACCCTTGACATAAATTACAGTCAGTCCTGTGTTTGTAGGAAGTCAAGGAACTTTTTGTGATTTTGATGAGCCTCCAGAAAACTTGTGTGATCATGTTTGTGGTAAATAATTTAACTTGCTTTCCTCAAAGCGCTGACACAACACAGACTCATTGAAAATTTGTAAGACAAGCACCGGAGCCAGGCCATTTGGCATCCAAACTTGATCATATGTTCATGACCACAAGTCGTCTGCAGATGAAGTGTTTAGTAGATCATTGTTACATCTGTTAAAGTTACTATTAATTTAAAGATTCATCTCACAGAAAATAATCATCTCACATATTCACATCATCTCTACCTGAACATTAAGGCTGTGATAGGACTTCCTATTAACATAATCTGCCTCATGTTCCCCTAGAGCAGTGGAGACTGGAGCAATAGACTGCATACATGTTGCAATGACTTGGGAATCCTATCATAAGATTAACAGAATAATAATAATAAAAAAGATTCAAAATAATTCTTACATGTATTATATTAAGTACATTTGTGAAATTTGCTTTTTGAAAAAAACAAAACAAGTGTTCATGTGATGTCACCCTATCAATATATCTTACTGGCACTTTAATAAAAGCCCTCTTTTATGGACATGGTCGATAAATGTCCGGGGAACACTATTAATGAAACTTTTAATGTACTCCTGCAGAGCGAGGACCACCTTGCGAATGGTTCGACAAACATATGTTTTCCCCTAGCTTATGTGCGTGCAAGAATGTACCACTTGCAAAAAAAACAAAAAAAACGCAACGCAATACAATTTGCGGTACAGTAAGAGCATGAATTCGACGTGTTAAATTCTTTATGTGCGGCTCAAGAAGTTCGCAAAGATAAGACATTCCTTCCGCGGAAAATCTGTATCTTTCATACAAGTAACTATCAGTTAAGGCAAGGGGATTTTGTCTGGCTAAAAACTCTTTCTCTACGAAGTGCTCGTCTAACAATTTGCGCTGAGATGTCCACCGGATTTGGAAGAAAAGGTGAAGTCATTGCAACAGACACTTGGAATAAGTTACGTCACCTATATGTTTCTTTGCTCTCAGCTGATTGGTCAAACTTCAGTCTGAGATCTCGAATCCAGAACATAACCTGCCCCGGAGGCGATATTTTTTTTCCCAGGACGGTAGGGGAAGACTCATGAATATTAATTAGGAAAGTCATCCCTGATTGGTCTTAACCCCAGTGACGGGTAGGTTTAGGGCGGGGTTAGGGGTAGATCATCAGACCTCCAGTGGCGGGTAGGTTTAGGGGTGGGGTTAGGGGTAGGTCATCAGGCCAATCAGGGATGACTTTCCTAATTAATATTCATGAGTCTTCCCCTACCGTCCTGGGAAAAAAAATATCGCGCCCCGGAGCAGGTTAGCCGTGCAGCGTAAGATACCATGGCAACGAACACCGATTAAAGCCGAGCTACTTTCATAGTACCTAAAACCCAGGGTTGGTGGAAACTAAGCTGAAACATAGCTGGCTAGCCACCTAATCCGGCTTCATGGTACAGGCCGGTCCATTTTATCTGCATCATTTCTATTTATAAACAAACATGCATATTCAGTAGGGCTTATGAGAGCGTTTCAAAATAATTCTTATAAAGTGGTTACATTTTAATGCAATTTAATTTCATAGGTGTAGGGTTGTTCTACAACAAAGTATATAAAAACAGCAATTAAACTATTCTGGATGTTTAATTTTTTTTATTCAGAATAATTGATACACTAGTTTCTGTTAGTAAACAGCATCAACAACAGTTAAACATACAAAATAGATATTCATACAAAGACATGAGACATTTCACTAAATCACAGAGCACCAGTTAAAGGCCTTTTAACAGTAAGTGCCATTGTTTGAGAATGTTGTCTAGAGCTGAAGAATTACTGCTTGCCATTGCCATTGATGGGCATTTTCTTGAAGTCGTCGCACTCGAGCAGGGCTTTGACTTTGGGCCGGGCAGCGGTCTTATCCACGAAGCTCTTGAGCGCCGGGAAGGAGTCCAGACAGGTGGAGCTAAGGACTTTAAGATTCAGCAGAAGGTCGAACAGGTTGTAGTCCGCAAATGAGATCTGTGAGGAAGAGACATGAAACATAGGTTGTGGTCAGAATTTAACAAGTACTAAAATGAGTTCGTATTTCTACTGGAAGCCTCACCTGATCACCGACTAGGAAGCCAGATTTGTTTTTGGCCATAATGGTTTCAAATGGTTTGAGAAGGTTGGCCAGATCTTTGATGAACGCTTCTTTACCAGTCTCCTACACAAAATAACACACACGTCTAGGGTCAGATCGCTGACAAACATTGATATTTATCATGCATTTGCTCTAAAAATGGCTCAAAGGGTGATTATTTATTTATTTCCAGTGTCTGAACATCTGTGAGGTTTACAGTACTCACATATTCCTGGTAGATCAATTTAATGTATTTTAGGCGCAGATCCTCAACGCTGTCGTTCATCATGTCGATAAGAGAAGCCTCGCAGTCGTTCTTTCCATATGCACCTGAATGTGTGAGAGGATAAATTATGACAGTTCTGTACAAACAGTAGTATGCATTACGCAATAAAGAGTTCATACAGTAGTATGCATGTTTAAATCAGCGAGAGGCGTCCAGTTATCATCTCAGGAATGAATGCATAAAGTGTAAATATCAAGTAAATTAAAATAAATCATGGCTGATAATACTTTTGGTTCATTGCATTGCATTCTGGGATAGAGTAGGATGCTCAGTTTGTATATTTAACAAACCGTTTTCCAAAAGTTTCATTCTAACATTTTTAAAGTAATCTTAAGTAAGCATGAGTTGATTCTGATGCATTAAAGTGGTGAAATTTCTGTCATTATTTACTCGCTCTCATGTTGTTCTAAACCTGAATGAAGTTCTTTTTTCTGTTGAATATAAAGGAAGATATTTTGGAGAATGTTGGTAATCAAGCGGTTGCTGGTCCCCATTGACTTCCATAGTATAGAAATTTATACTGAAGTCAATGGGGACCATTAACCGTTTGATTACCAAACCAGGTTTAGAGAGAGAAAATAATGACAGAATTTACATTTCTGGGTAAACTACTACACTTTCTTCTTTTTACCATGTTTGCGACCCACATGCCTTAACATAGCATTGGACTGATACAGGACCAGGTCACCATCCTCGAATTTAGGCAACTGTCCGAACAGCTAAAACAAATCAAGCAACACAATATCAATCAATATACAGACCAAGGATTTTAACATAAAACCATGCATGGATTATTTACATTTATCAAATTCAAATTGCAATCCTATATAAAAGCAACACTCACACAGCTGGCTTTTATATCCCCCTTCCCCCACTGCTCAAAGGTCACCAGGTTCTCCTTCAGTTGCTGCCCATAGTCAGCCAGCATCATCTTCAAGGCTCCACATCTGCCTGCAAACGGCACATGACACGGGGTGTTACTATAGTACAATCCTCTTAGTGTGCAATCATGCATCAAAGCACATAGGCATATTAGACGAAATGATAATGCAACGACTTTAGACTGTGGTTACTGATATCTTCACATTTTATCATGAGGAGCTGTTTGTTATTTGCCAGTTTATGAGCAGAGCATGTAGGCTGAAGTTCACTGCCATTCATTCCACATTCCCAATCTAGAGCAAACGCCTTCAGACACAGAGTCCACAAGAGCTGGCCGGATGCCAAAGATTATGAATGGAGAAAAGAGTGCATTTATGCATCGTCTAGTAAAATAACAAGCTATATTATAATGTGCATTTTAAAGTTGCATGCAGATTCAATCATCTAACGTTACTAAAATATTAGAGTTGCATATGGCTTGTGTTGCATGAAAGTTGCACTTTTGCTCGCAGCTTCATTGCTCATGAAAACTTTTCCAGACTTTTCTGAAGGGTTAGACACGCATCATGTGACAAGCAGTGGCGTGGCGTGGGGAAAATTTCTGAGGAAGCCAATTAAGACACAACCTCTAAGCTGTGTGTTTTAAGGGGTGGGGACAGAAAATCATACGTTACCATTTATATGTTGCTATTTGGATGAACTATTAGAGCGCCCAGCATCATCTTACCGGGACTTACGCTTAATTGTTTCAATCCAACACTTTGAGCACGTAGGTACCTAAAATATGTTGCGCATACAGCTCAACTAACGCGATTGTTATAAAGGTGTTTGAACAACAAAACACATCCTCTTGCACATATTTGACAATCGGAATATCAGATATATCCTGCTATAGCTAATAAATTTGTGAAATTTTGAATAAAAAAAAGAAATAAAAGCTGATCATTCAGCGCTATTGTGCCTGCGGTGTGACAAGCAATGAAAGACGCGTCTCCATGGGAACCATAAAGTGATACTACGATCAATAACGGTCGCCTTGAAAAACTTACGTGTGAAAAGTTTGTAAGGCTTACATTTAAATGTGTCTTTGTTTTGTTTTGAGTGTATGGTCAATAAATAAAGGAATTAAAAAGATGGGCACAAAACCACAAATCTTCCGCTATTTCATTCATTCATTCATTGACGATGGTAACGTGATGTGATTGGCCTGATGCCAACAAGTTCATGGCTTCCCTTGACACTGTTTTGACCAATCACAGGGGAGCAGTGTCGTGACAATAGCGTCACCTGATTGGTTAATCATTCTTTTTTTTTCTATCAAGGGATGCCAACTCAGCCCAATACAGACACAGGGTGCAGTACCATGTTTTCAACGCTCATTCAGCATGTCACTTTTATAGGGGCGCTGTTTTACATATCATAAAACACTCAGTAATGAATGAAGAGAGACGATGAGGAGATGACAGAAGGATTACGTAAACTGTGAAAACAAAAGTGTTTATTAAATGACGATTATATTCTGAAAAAGTGAGGAAGCCTGGCTTCCCTTGGCCTCCGCAAGAAAACGCCACTGGTGACAAGAACAAGATAACCAAACAGATTTCATACAAACCTTTGACCGCGAAGTATGTGAGTGTGTAGGGAGCCACTGTAAAAACACAGAGTAAAACAGTTAAGAGAGGAAACTGCAGAACATGAAAGCAGCCGAAGAGAGGTAATCAGATTGAATGTAGGCTATAGCAGCGACTGTAAACATAGACTTGCACACTGGTTGCGTTTCTTCTATGGTTTACTAAACTGCACACTAGTAATGCCCCTTCCACAACGCCATTGTTTTTTGTCTCGTTACGTAACATTTGCCTCCATTCACTGCAGTCACACTTGCGCACATATCTTGTAACGTTACATACGATGAAAAAGTTCCTATGCAGCTCAGTCTGGATATGCGTGCATTGATTGACTCGAGTAGATCTATTTAAATATCTGCTCGTTATGTAATATCCGCTTAAGCTCTGTCTACTGCAGACAGTAACGACGCCATCAATCATTTGTTTTAGCAGCGCAATGCAATTATTAGCAAGGAAAGTAATGCATCCGACACTAATGCATGGTCTCACAGTGCGCACTTAAAGCTGAAGGCAAAAGTGCACGTGACAGTCATGAAGTACTTACTTGTGTAGTAGATCTTGAGCGGGTTGAAGACTGTGAGCGCGCGCTGTTTCCTGAAGTGAAGTGAAGCTGTCGCGAGGCTCCTTTATAAACCCTCAGTTTTTTGATGAGTCACGCTCGCGCCCTGTTTGCACGCAAAGTGTTTTATGTGCATTCAAATGACAACACTCCAATAAAAGAGTATGATTGATTGATTTCCAGTGGGGCAGCCAAGTTGTAGTACCGGTCATTTTAAAAATTAATATGGTTTTGATGTTTAAAGAAGTATTACAGCAGGCGTTCTCGCTAAGCTCGAGCACCTGAACTTTATTAAATATAACTTTTTAGAAGGATAATGCTTGAAGAAAAGGGTAGAAATAAAGTGAGGGATTAACAGTTAGCTTGCATGTCAACTCAAAATATTTTTGTATAATATTTTAATTGTATATATCTTAACATCTTGTAATATCATAATGTCTGTGATTCTATCACACCGCATATCTGAGTCAGGCAAATCCCTCCAAACATTACATGAATTCAGCAAGAAACCACCCGCAACACTGTAGCATTTACTTGCATTTGTTTGGGATTGAATCTGGTTTAATATGGTTTGGTTTGCATGTATTTAACATATGCCAAAACAAGGAAAGAAAATGAGAAAAGAAAGCCAACACAGTTCAAGTCAGATAAGGTCATTTTCACACAGTTTGCATGCCAAGCATTTTTCATTGCATTGGTCTGGTCTCCATCATCCATCTTACAGTCGGCCAAACAGCTGTAGGAAAAGAGCGGGAGGAAATGAGAGAGAGACGGAGAGAAATAGAAGTTTTATTGTTTGCACTGAGAAGAGACTATCAGTGCTTCTGTTCATGATTCATCTCAGAGGAGCTTGTTACTCGTCACACCTGGGATTACTAACCTGATGAAAACAAACCAGGGTTTGGCATTACAGAGTCTGAAGCAGTTTAGTCTGATGGGTCAAAATATATTTTGCAAGCAGGAAATGCCAAATGCAATATCCTATATGTTTAAAGTCGTCATGAACTATTAAAAATGAAATATTGGAATGCAGTATATAAATGATTCATTCGTGCATGGCATTATTGTTTCAATAATCTTGAATCAGAATAACTTCCTCTCGCAGCATCTCTTCTCTTCTCTGATGATGTGGGCGGGGCAACCTGTCACTCACATGAGATCAGCCAATAGCAAACCACAACCATCCAATCAATTCCACACAGACAAAATCAAGCCCCGCCCACATTTGTTCTTGTTCCAGAAGCGTTTCACTCGGATATACGTCACAATAAGAAAACATGTTTCATGCCAACTTTAAGAATTAAGAATCCATTAAAAAATGCATATGCAAGAGACTTTCATGCAACTCAAACTTAATGTAGGCTTCAGTTAAACGACAGAAATGGGCTTGTCTGGCCTCATCTGCACTCCTCCTGTCATCAGGCAGTCGTTGGGATTGTATTTGCTGTTGTATCATAAGAACTGGTTCTTCCTGTTCAATCCTCATTGTGGAGGTGAATACAGTCAGGTAAAAGTGCAGAATCACCGTTATACACCAAGTTTAAAGGCTACAATATAAATGCATAAAGCACACAATCTAAATGTGTTCACATTGCTGTATTCAAATACTGTCTCATGTCAGTGTAACATTAACTGGATGTAGGCCTTTAAGTTGATCATGTACGTCTTCAGAGAAAGAGTTCAGAGATGATTATATAGCAGCTGAGAGCGTGTAGATGAAATATACAGCATTAAATGTCACATTATCTGAACAAAATGCATTAGGGAAAGTGTGTGCATAAGTGTGAGTTGTGAGTTGCACGCACTTTAAAGCTTAACCGTAAACCTTTTAAATTCACCTGATCATAACTGTGTGTTTTAATAGGGGTAAAGTCTTCATGCAGTTTGATATTTTGCTTTTAATGACAAGGTAAGTAGTATAATGTCATTATTTCCCTTGGCAATGAAAACAGTGGTTACAACATTTATTGTGGAGAATTAACTTGCATGTTATTTTAGTATTTTAGTATCAGTCCAAGCAGCTGTAAACCCATGCAGAGGAGATGAAATCAAGACTTGCAATTCTTATTTTTTATGGAATTGTGCGGTATTCATTATAAATGATTTTTCGGTGCACAACATTATCGTGTTAATAATCTTGAATCAGAATAGCTTCCTCTTGCAGCTTCTCTGATGATGTGGGCGGAGCAACCTGTCACTCACATGAGATCAGCCAATAGCAAACCACAACCAGCCAATCAATTCCACACAGACAAAATCAAGCCCCGCCCACATTAGTTTTTGTTCCAGAAGCGTTTCACTCGGATATACGTCACAATTGGGAAGAAAATATGAGCACAAATTCAGTTTCATACCAACTTTAAAAATTAAGGATCCATTTAAAAATGCATACCAATAATGATAATAATAGTGGACTCATCCTCATATGTGTGCATAAGAAAAATGGACTTTTCCAAATTAAATTCTAAACAATCCTAAGGCTTTCAAGCACAATTTGCACCATTTCCTGAAAATTACACTTCAATATGTTTTCTCGTGTCTTGCATTGTATTTAGATCAATATGATCCGTCTTAAAGCATAGTGCATTTAAGCTAAGGTTTTCCCATAATGTCTTCCGTCTCCTGTGGATCCTCTCACCCGGGTAACGGCTCTGAGCACAAGAGATTACTATTATTACATAAACAAACTAGAAGTATGGTCTAACGTTCAGGAGCCAAATACGTTTTAGGGATGATATTCTGCATTAAACATGTGCAATGCCTGTTTATATTTGCATTTATGGTCTTTAAATGAACTATTAGCTAATAATTCATTTAAAGAGCACAAATACAAACATAAACAAGCAATTATAATTTCTGCTGTGATTTCTGATTCTCATTTGGCCTCAGCTTGACAAGCAAAGAACGATCGAGAACATGGGAAAACTCCCCAAACATGTTTCATGCATCTCAGAAAGGAAAGACAAATGTTCATATTTCACTTTACTATATTCATTGCAAAATAATCTGACAAATCAATAACATTTAGATATAAATACAGCTGCATCACGTATTGCATTAAATATGATCCAAAGAAAAGAAGGATTTTTTGGCAATTTTATAGCTATTATGATTATGAAGAGTTTTAACTCTGTGCTCTGAGCACTTGGCATTGTTCCCAAACTCTTATGGTCGCAAAGTCACTCATTTTATTGCAACATCCCAAAGCGTTGCAAAGATACAGTCTCACTTCCTGCTTGGTGTCTCGAATGCTTTGGAGCACAGACTTCAGTTTGGTCTCTTTTTAAAGAAGAAACTGGTCAGATTATTGCTGAAGTGAAAAAAAAAAAAGTTTACAATGTAAACTTGAATTTTTTTTTAAATGAAATTTTACATTGATCGTTATGAAAAATATAAAAAATGAAATATACATTTTCCAAAACAGGGTTTACTCTAAACCTGTGTAAAAACCAAAGCCATACATCTAAACAAGTTGTGTTCCAAATTTGAGGTTGATAACTAAAAAAATGAGCTTTCAGTGATATTTTGTTCGGCTGCAGTACCAAACGCTTCCAATAGAGGAAATTAGTCTCACATTCATTTCCAAT
Organism: Vimba vimba; assembly: GCA_022828995.1. Lineage (NCBI taxonomy): Eukaryota > Metazoa > Chordata > Actinopteri > Cypriniformes > Leuciscidae > Vimba > Vimba vimba. Next base: position 2,793,363 of record CM040833.1, read on the forward strand.
GCGTTCATTTTTGACCGCGAACAATACAAGTGTGACTGTGTTTTTCAGGAGCATTTAATCTTTTCAGATCATGTCCATTATTTTTTTGTGTGTTCACACAGTAAGTGCCAAAATCTTTACTAAGTTTCATACCATTCCGATGAAGTAAAAATGATATATATATATATTCCTGGGCCTAAGTTATGGAGAACCAGCACGTCAGCCATGTAAAAGCTGCCCATATGTCTTTAATTAATCATCTTCAACCGTTTCCTTTGTTCACTGTGACTTGCATATTTCAACAGCGAAAGGAAGGACCGATGCAAACAATTATATCTGAATGTAAATCGTCTCAGTGTTTGCGGCTGCGTTTGCAGTGATTATTCAAAAACTGGTTCTTCCAGTCTCTAGAAGTGCAGAATCACCCTAACACACCATTAAACGCCATAGCAAATTAGCAATCATACAACTGTAACGAAAGTGTGTTTGCATTCGCCAGCTGACTTATCCTGAAATGACTGGATCAACATTAAAGTTATTCCTGTACATACAAGTTAGCATGAAATCTACAGTATAGTTCTCCATGTCCAGCTTCTGATTTAACGCATTGATATTCTCAAGTTAGTGAGATTCAACAACATGACAAGTCATGACATGACAACACTGACAAAAGGACATACTTTTAGCATATATAAGTTCTCTCTTGTTTAGGGCACACTAGACCATCCTGTCTAAAGGCAAATAATTATATTAAAGGGACAGTTCACCCAGAAATTAAAATGATGCCATCATTTACTCACCCTCATGTTGTTCCAAACCTGTAATTTCTTTCTTGTGCTGAACACAAAAGAAGATATTTTGAAGAATATCAGTAACAAAACAGTTTCTGTTCCCCATTGACTTCAGTATGGAAGTTAACGGGGACCAGAAACAGTTAAACAATCCAGAATAGAATTAGCATGAAACCCATAGTGATTATTATAGTCTTCTGATTGACCTATACAGACTGAACATATGTTCATGCATTAAAGGGTTAATAGATTCTTAGATTGTCACAAACATTTATTTTATTAATCCCAGTTATATTCTATTTGAAAAAGTTGCATAGATGGTGCAATGAACATTTCAACATCTCTAATTTTATTCATGCTCTCGTCTTGTTGAGTAAAGACTGTCTTGTCATGTAGAGAGAAGTTGATTTCGGCTCACACCCATGCATTCATGCCACGAAAAATAGATGTTAATCCATGCAAGGTTTCTTTCTTTCTTTCTTTCTTTCTTTCTTTCTTTCTTGTCACTGTAGTCACAGCATGCATGCTTCAAACACTGAGGTCAGGTGACCAAACACTCAATACCCGCACTATCATGTGTCGCGTTACTTATTAAGTGCTTAATGTGATATTTACGTGAATGAAAGTGGACCATTTTTTTAACCATTACATTGCACTAACTCATATTGATATCAGAAGACGCATTTAATGTAAACTATTCTTAAACTCTGCTTAACTAACCCACACAAATCAAACAAACCTTTTCCCAAGGCTGGGCGGCTCAAAGTTCACTGGTCACAATAAAAACGACAACGAAAAGCTTTCTGAGCAAGCATGAAGATAATACAGTAAATAAACACACAAAAGTACAGAAAACACTGAATTTGTAGACAATGCTGCACTGTTTATAATGGAGTTACTCCAGTCACATTTCTCCTTCCAGCTGAGGTGAGTTAATTTAGAAATGTCCAACAATTTGTTCCTAAATATTTCATGAGCATCACGGAAAGGGAACCAATGTTAAACAAGAGCTGTAACATCAGTCTGGGTATTGAATGGTGTTTTGTCATCTGAACTGCTTTATGCTACGTCTTTGTGATCCCACAAAAGAAAGAAATGAAGGGGGAACTTGTATATATTTGAACGGCTGGGTGTGTCCTGAAGTATAATGGAGACAAAACACAACAGAACACCAGAACTTATCAAATAAATGGCCTGATGTCCTGTAGGATGGGTAACACATTCATGAGCCTCTTTAGGACTTGGTGTCATGTGGTATAGTGGCATTATGTTACAGGATTTATTTCGATAAGAAAAAAAAAAAAATCTTGTCAGAAGTGGGATTCGAACCCACGCCTCCAGGGGAGACTACGACCTGAACGTAGCGCCTTAGACCGCTCGGCCATCCTGACACACGAGCTCCAACGATGCAGATTCACAACACAGCCGCTCCATTCATAATAAAAGTCCTTGGGTTTATTTTAACATGCTTTTAAAATAAATCATGGTATACAGTTGCGCTAAAAATTCAAATTATAATATGAATTGTCCTGAATTAAATAAAAATAGCATGAATTTGACATTGCTATGAAGCTTATGGCTTGCAAAACATTTTTGATTTCCGAAATGAAAACAGGGGACATTTCCTAGTCAAAATATTATTGAAGTCTTATTTTAAATTTACTATCTATTAATAAAAAATAACAAAACGGGGAGAATACATGTTTTGGTTTCACGTCTTTGTTTTTTAATTGTTGTGGGTTCTGTGATATTGTAATAATTTATTATGATGTTTTAATGCAATTCACCAAATATCACACTATAAAAATAGTAAATAGTAAACACTGCAAATAGCAAAACTATATAAGAAAATTGTGACTTTAAAAAACACATTACAAAAAAAAAAAAATACAGTTGAAAACATAACCTAAGTAAAACGGTATTTAACAAATATTTTGAATTTATTTTTGTAATGGTTTCACTTTCACAAACTGTAATATATATTAATGACACATTAATTACAGCTTTATTTATTTATTTTGTTTATGTTCATGCTTTCATGCTATGTTTCTGATTGTGATTAAAGCTCATTCTGATTTATGCTACGTTGGTCGGTTTTGAACATGCTGTAAAACAAGGACATTTCCAGGGACAGATCCAGTCAGGGAGTCAGGGACACAACACCAAATCCCAGGACTGTCAAGGGAAAATGGAGGCGTCTGATCACCCAATTGTTTAGTCTTAGCTAGTAGCCGGTTTTGCTAGTCTCTCACTCTGCAGTTGAGAAGTCAGGTCGGAATGGAAACCAGCTTGGTGGCCAGTTAAAGGCAGGGTAGGCAATTTCAGACAGGCTAGTAATAGCAAGCTAGCATTGAAAGCATAAGATCCCAGTGTCTCTTTCAAAACACATATGAATCCGAAATCGCCTCCTATACCCTCAAATAGGGTGCAGACATTTGTAGTGGTGTCCAAAACCATAGTGGACGCCATTGAGTGCACTCATTCAATCCCACATTGCACTGCAATAACAAGTGTACAACCGATGTACACTCAACGGCTGTCTGAATTTGCTCACTCCTTTTCATTCACTCCTTCAAGTGAACAGTATTAGTGGACTAACGTAGGGAATGAGGGTTTAGGGGGTGATTTCAGATTTGTTGTTTCAAACCTCTCTTTATTCATGAAAACCCACCACATGCTCTTCTCCTGTGGTCCTGGTCCTCCGGCATCATCCTAAAGACGCCACATCTGCACACGAAATGCAACGTGACCCTGTCAGGAGGGTGTTATTTAGCAACACACTTCTAAAACCATCTGGATGTGTTTTATCACATAAATGAAGCTATAAGCACTAGTGTAGACACAATTTAAGTTTGCAAACAGAGCACAGATGTAATTACTGGAGTAAATTAGCTACTTTATAACACTCATTGTTTGTGTGCCAAGGTTCATGGTCAACCCTCCTCTATTATCTGTCAAATGCCTTTCAATAAATGTGATTTATCACCCATGAGAATGGTGACACCATGCAAGATGCTAAATATTACTCATTGAACTTAATGTTTTCCGGACAGAAAGGGAATTGTTTGGTCCAGTTGCATGTTAGTCTGTTATTAATATAAATTAAAATGTTTTTAAATAATAGTATCATGCATGCTTCATTTCAGTACCTAATTATGCCAAAATTATACTTCAAAGCTTGAGAATGTTGTATTCAACCTTGATAGCACAGCTCTTTAGTCATTGCATATGGCACTTGTATTGTCTGCAGCCACATTGCATAATATTTCATGTCACAACTGAGCCATGGGACATCATGAATAACTTCTCCAGAATGATCTGCTGAGGGTCAGAACATGATCATGTGACGTGTTCAAAGAAACACACTTTATACAAACGTCACAGAGGAAGACTGTATGGAGTCAAAAAAGGGGAAAACATTGGATATCAAAAGAAAGAAAGGTCAGAACATGATCATGTGTTTGGAAGCATATGGGTAGCAATATTCAGTTTGAAATGTAATATGCAAAATGACAATGCATTTCTGCAAATGACATTTTCCATTACAATTGTGCAACGTTTGATGCTAAATGAAAATTATAATTCAATTATATAATTTAGATTTGCCATTTCATACACTAGTTTTATTATGTCGGCTAAATTGCATACATTATTTTAACGCTTTATAAGTTGCAAAATGAAAATGTATTACAGAAATGATTAGATATGTTTAATATGTTCAAGCAAAAACTGTTAGCAAAATGATCATTTAAATGTTATTTTTCTTAATTGTATTTACACACAGTTAAGACACTCGCGATTGCATTTTCATTAAATGTTCCGCAATGATGTAGCAAAATTCAATGTGCAAATTGAAAACGCATTCCGAGCCACCGTCAATCACTGCGTTAAGTTGGCCCTGCCCCCACCCTGTCAATCACTGCGTTAAGTTGGCCCTGCCCCCACCCTGTCAATCACTGCGTTAAGTTGGCCCTGCCCCCACCCTGTCAATCACTGCGTTAAGTTGGTCCCGCCCCCACCCTGTCAATCACTGCGTTAAGTTGGCCCTGCCCCCACCCTGTCAATCACTGCGTTAAGTTGGCCCTGCCCCCACCCTGTCAATCACTGCGTTAAGTTGGCCCTGCCCCCACCCTGTCAATCACTGCGTGAAGTTGGACCCGCCCCCACCCACCCTGTCAATCACTGCGTTAAGTTGGCCCCGCCCCCACCCAATGCAAAACCAGAGCCCGTCATTGACATTTTAAAAGACTTTTTAAAGCAAATAAGTGACTCTAAAAAATCTAACACCCAGCAATGTGTAATTTCTTTGCATCTCCTTTTGAATACAACATTCAAATTACTAGACAAAAAATTATGTCCTGAGAACAGTGGATTTTGATGGGTATAGCGCCATAGACCTCCATTCATCCTGCACTCGTCCTGTGAGCGCCCTCATGTGGAGCCAGAGTGGAACTGCAACCAGTTCAGAAGCCGGAAGTTTACTGAGAGTGGAAGTTCTCCCATTATTAGACATTCTCTGGCAAAACGTAGGCAAAATAGGCTCAATCGTTTTTTACTTTGTTTGTGATGGTTTGTGCTGTACATTCTTTTTTTTGTTGTGCTGCTTTGTTTTTTTTTTTTTATTATTTATAGGTCATTCTGAGATCACCCAGCCCCCCACATGCTCCAAATAAACTTTTTTAATATATATATATATATATATATATATTTTTTTTTTTTTTTTTTTTTTCGTTTTTTTTTTTTTGCTGCTTCGGTTTTTAAGATATTAGTTTGTTTGTGCCGGTAAAAGTTTAGTTTTTTCTGCTTCGGTTTTTAAAATAGCCTATTAGACCAAATTATATACGATGATGTAACAGTTTTTGCTTGAACATGTTAGACATATCTAATCATTTCTGTAATTCATTTTCATTTTGCAACTTATAAAGCATTAAAATATGTATTCAATTTACATTTTAAAACTAGTGTATGAAATGGCAAATGTAAATTATAGAGGCCTAACTGATTTTTCATTTTCATTTTGCATCAACGTTGCACAAATGTAATGGAAAATGTAAATTTTAAATACAGAAATGCATTGCTATTTTACATATTGCATTGTCATTTTGCATATTACATTTCAAATTGAATATTGCTACCCATATGCTTCCATACAATGTGACGCGCTAAAAGAAACAAACGTCTCAGAGGAAGACTCTATGGAGACAAAAAAAATGGGAAAACATTTGATATCAAAAGAGAGAAATATCAGAAAAGGAGGTCATCTTCCACATCAGGGTTTGTTTTATGATAAATATCCCAAGTTACTGTATACAGTTTTATAATAAAGCAGTCATAAGAACACACATTAATCTGCATTTCAGTTATTTAAAGGATTATGCAAAGCTTTAATAAATGCACACACTTACTCTTTCCACTTGTCATGTCTAGTGTGTCTCAGAACTGGAACTGGTCAAGGACTGGTGTGGGACAGTTTTCCAGATCCGATTCTGGCATAAAACGCCTCAGAAATACACAGAATGGGATGTAAATGGTGAAACATTGACTCTGAGTCTCACCTGTAGACCTGTGTGTGATGTGCTCAGGATAAATGAAACACAACACGTTTGTTTTCTTGAATAGATTTTATATAAAACATTAAAAATGTCAAATTTAGAGTCTCAGTGCTAGTGTATTACAGCAATACTTATTATATATGTCATAGTTACATTTCTTAGGTTTCGCTCTAAAATCATTTAATTGATAAGTATATGAAAATGCATAGCTTAAATGTCTAAATATACATAAACAAGCAAAAACATCTGAATTGCACATATTTTCACACACGTGATATTTTGTTCGAGTAGATCTCTGATCCTACATATAAACTGCTGCAGATATTCTGTGTCTATCTTGAAATATACCATCTACTGGTTTTATATGGCTATACTACATACATAATTCATCAGGAGAGCCTTGAATAAAAATAAAAAATGCACACTTGCACTTTGTGAAATGAACTGGCGCCATCTATGGACCAAAATGACCTTTACTAGCCGAACTGCAGCGATTCTCAACATTCATGTTTATATGCAAACAGTTTGGGTTTTTACATTATACAAATAAGTGAGATATCATGATCTTCACAAGCTCATTTCTGCTCAGACATCACAAAACAGTGAACAAAACAAACCAAAAAACATCTTAAAGGAATAATGCACGCACAGATTAAATATCTCACATACAGTCCAAGAGTCATATGGACTATTTTAATGGTTCTATGTTCAGATTATTCCTTTTGAGCTGCACACAAGGATATAAACCTTATGGGTTTGATAAATCAAGATTTTTGGGGCAAACAACTGAAGTTACTGTAACAAGAAATAATATTAATAATAATTTGTCAGATCATGACAACATACAGACATTTACCCTGCATAGATTTGTGCTAGAAGTCTCTCCATCTTAAAGTGCCCCATTATGCTATTTTAAAGGCTCCTAATGTTATTTTAGAGTCTCCTACAACAGGTTTACACGCATCTAAGGTCAAAAACACTTCAATGTCCTCATAATCTCCAGTGCAGCGTCAGCTCCTTTCTCTCAGTGTCTGAAACGCTTCAGTCTCTCTAAGCCCCGCCTCTCTGAGAGCTGCTCTGCTCTGATTGGTCAGAAAGCAAACGCTCATTATCATATCTGAATCTCAGCTCTTGATCTCAGTGATACGAACAGTAACGATGGTGTGAGTTTTACCGTATCAATCTCAGAAAACAGCGTCTTCTCCACATGAACAACACGAACCAAACTCTTCCAGTCTCAGATACACTACAGTGTTTGAGGGCGGAGCTAAGAGACGCTGTTCAGCCAATCTAGACCAGAGACTGGCATTATGCAAATAAGTTACAAACCTACATAGGAAGTGAGACTGAAATTACTGACAACTCGCTTCAGTTCAGAATCGATTCTTTCTTTTAGGAGACAATAACTTCCATCAAAGGAAGTTTCTGGAAAAGCATAATAGGTTTTAGGGACACTGGACCACTAATATTTCATGTACTTTGTAGCTTCACAGTAACTCTAACACAGGTTCCCAAGTAATGAATGGATAAAGACAGTATTTTGCAACAAATATCCCTGCCTAAACTTGCTTGAGAAATACTGTACATTACACTTAATGAAATATTCACAATGACTTCCGTTGTATATAAAACGCATGGTTTCCGATACACACAGCTATGTGCAATAAACACCTGAACATGAATAAACAATCTATTTAAATAAGACAGATTCACAAATATCATTCAGAATCCGTGATTATACAGTCACTCTAAATGTACAAGCATAATTTCAGTCCTCCGACATGTAATATAAACAGAAACAGACAGTGAGTGTCACTCACACTCGTTCTCTGAGTATTGCACTTCCAGTTATTGTTAAAATAGGTGGAGCCTATGGAGCTGTCAATCAAAACATACCAGGCCAATCATCATCAAAGGGTGGAGCTAATGTGACACTCACAGCATACGAACTACAGTAACTTAAAGGAGAAGTGTAGCATTTGCCACTGCTCAGCAAAACTGACATGTTGCAGTGTAAAAATGGCTTACTTATGATCTCTGCATAATATATTCAACATAAAAACTGGGTTCACCGTTGGCCAGCAGGGGTCAGTGCGGATGGACTGGACGTGGGTTGAGTTTGTCACTGAGTTTCTGAATGAGGATTGAAAGCTCTTCTGTGGCCTGAGACTTCTCCTCCAGCAGTTCATATCGCAGGCTGGAAATATCCTGCTTTATCTCCTTCAGCTCACCTACAGATTACACGTACATATGAAGATACAAACACTGAGTTCACACCAAACCGGTCAGGAAACATTTGGTGGGTAAAATGTGCTTAGCTCTGGTGTTGTTCGTTTGGGAGTCACACTCGTGTTGTTCAAGGTCAAAACAGACTGGAGACCTTAATCATATAATAATGACATTTTTATGAAATGAATGCACTATATTTAATTTCAAAAATGTTTTTAAACAATATTAAAGGGGTGGTTAATTATGATTTGACTTTTCTAACTTTAGTTAGTGTGTAATGTTGCTGTTTGATCATAAACAACATCTGCAAAGTTACAACGCTCAAAGTTCAAAGCAAAGGGAGATATTTGCTTTTACAGAAATCGCTCTTTAAGGACTACAACAAACGGCTGGTAGAGACTACACCACATTCCTCCCGGGTTAGTGACATCACCAACCCTAGAATTTACATAAACCCCGCCCCCTGAACACGATTTATAGATTATCAAGACAGAATATGCTAATCAATGACTAGAAGATAACTACACATCAGCTTCATAAATTCATCAACTAACCATTCAGAAATGTCCTGTTGCTTCTACATGTTG